>JAQQSU010010682.1:0-12368 GCA_028627135.1 Pseudochirops cupreus | reverse complement strand
TCAGAATAATAGGTAGCATCTACTTAAAGCCATCAGCAAGTATTATATGCAATGGGGATAAACTAGAAGCATTTCCAATAAGATCAGGAGTGAAATAAGGATGTCCACTATCACCCCTCTTATTCAATCTGGTACTAGAAATGTTAGCAGTAGCAATTAGGGAAGAAAAAGAAATCAAAGGAATCAAATTAGGCAAAGAAGAGACTAAGCTATCACTCTTTGCAGATGATATAATGATATACTTGGAGAATCCCAGAGAATCAAGTAAAAAACTTCTTGAGACAATAAATAAATTTAGCAAAGTTGCAGGATATAAAATAAACCTACATAAATCTTCAGCATTCCTATATATTTCCAATGAAGTCCAACAGCAAGAGATAGAAAGAGAAACCCCATTTAAAGTTACTGTAGACATTATAAAATATTTGGGAATCTACCTGCCAAAACAAACCCGGTGACTTTATGAACACAACTACAAAACACTTTTCACACAAATTTTCTCCCCATCTTTCCCCTACCCACCACCCCAAAACAGCCATCTCACTGAATACCCCCTCCCCCAATCTGCCCTCTCCTATATCCTCCCCATCCCCTTTCTGACTTTCTGGTAGGGCAAGATGGATCTCCATACCCCTATGCCTGTATATCTTATTTCCTGGCTGCATGTAAAAAATAATAATAATGTTAAAAAAAAACATTTTATTTTAAAACTTTAAATTCCAGACTTTTCTCCTTCCTCCCTCATCTCCCATCCTTACTGGGAAGATAAGCAGTTCAATATAGGTTGTGCATGTGTAGTTACGTAAAACATTTCCATAGTGGATATATTGTGAAAGACTGACTATTTTCCCTTCATCCTATCCCCTCCCACTTATTCTATTCTCTATTTTGTCCCTGTCTCTTTACAAAAGTGTGTGCTTCTAACTACCCTCCTCCCCCAACCTGCCCTCCCCTCCATCATCCCTTCTCTCATCCCCTCCCCCCCTACTCTCCTGTAGGGCAAGATACCCAATTCAGAGTGTATGTCATTCTCTCCCTAAGCCAAATTCAATGAGAGGAAGGTTGACCTATTCCCTTTTGCCTTCCTGTTCTTCCCCTCCACTGTAACAGTTATCCCTTGCCTCTTCTATATGAGATAATTTACCCCATTCTGTCTCTCCCCATCTCTTCTCATTATGTTCCTCTCACCTCTCAATTTCACCTTTTAAATATCATCCCTTCCCATTCAATTGATCCTGTGACCTCTATGTACACCTGTACACATATATACACATACTCACATATGTATTCATACACATATATACCCTCCTATATAGACATATATGTATGTATACATATATATAAATTTATCTTCCCTTCAACTATCCTCATACTGAGAAAAGTTTCATAAGTTACAATTATCGTTTTTCCATGTAAGCATGTAAATAGTTCAACTTTGATAAGTTCCTTATGATTTCTTTTCTCTGTTTACCTTCTCATGCTTCTCTTGCTTCTTTTATTTGAATGTCAAATTTTCTATTGAGTTCTGTTTTTTTCATCAAGAATGTTTTAAAGTCCTCCACCTCATTGAATGACCATATTTCCCCCTGAAACATTATACTCAGTTTTGCTGGGTAAGTGATTCTTGGTTTTAGTCCTAACTCCTTTGATCTCCAGAATATCATATTCCAAGACCTTCAATCCCTTAATGTAGAAGCTGCTACATCCTGTTTATCCTGATTGTGTTTCCACAATATTCAAATTGTTTCTTCTTGGCTGCTTGTAATATTTTCTCCTTGGTCTGGGAATTCTGGAACCTGGCTATAACATTCCTAGGAGTTTTCTTTTTGTTATCTTTTTCAAGAGGTGATCAGTGAATTTTTTCAAGTTCTATTTTGCCCTCTAGTTCTAAAATATCAGGGCGATCTTCTTTGAGAATTTCTTGAAGAATGATTTCTAGGTTCTTTTTTTGATCATGGCTTTTAGATAGTCCGATAACTTTTAAATAGTCTCTCCTGGATCTATTTTCCAGGTCAATGGTTTTTCCAGTGAGATATTTCCTATTGCCTTCTATTTTTTCATTTGTTTGGATCTGTTTAGTAGTATCTTGATTTCTCATAAAGTCATTAGCTTCCATTTGCTCCAGTCTAACTCTGAAGGAATGATTCTCTTCAGTGAGCTTTTGAAATTCTTTTTCCATCTGGCAAATTTGGCTTTTTAAGGCATTCTTCTCCTCACTGGCTTTTTGGGCCTCTTTTGCCATTTAAGTTAGTCTATTTTTTAAGGTGTTATTTTCTTCAGTCAGGTTGTTGACTCACTTTTCATAATTTTCCTGCATCATTCTCATTTCTCTTCCCAATTTTTCCTCCACTTCTCTTACTTGATTTTCCGCATCCTTCTTCAACTCCTCCATCGCCTGTAACCAGTTCATATTTTTCTTGGAAGCTTTTGATGCAGGAGTTCTGATTGTGTTGTCTTCCTCCCATTCCATGCTTTGATTCTTTTTGTCTTCCAAAAAGGAATCTAAAGTTGGATGGCTGTGCGTGTTTTCCTTCCTTTGCTTGCTCATGTTGGCAGTCAATTACTTGATTTTTGAGCTCTTTGCCACAGTAGAACTCTACTTCCAGAGGGGAGAGCTTTATCCCAAATTGCTGGGGTTTTTGCAGCTGCCAGAGCTATCAGTATGGCGCCATCTCTGCAGCCTCCACAAGCTTTGGCTCACTGGTCACACCCCTCAGGACCACCACCCAAGACTGCTCTCCTGATCCAGGCAGGTTAAGGCAAGAGCGCTTAACCTGTGAATGGTTGTTTGGCCCCCCTGAAATCTTCAGGCTGAGAGCTCTAAAGCAGCCATGTGGAGGTGCCTGCAGGGCCACCACACCTCTGCTGCTTCTCGCTCTGGGGGCAGAGGCCAGACCGTGCTCCATCCTCCCCAGATTAAGCAGAATTCCACTTACCTTTTACTTTGTCTTTGGCATGTATGGGTTGATAATTTTGGAAACTGCTATAGCTGCTAGTCATTCACTCTCCTGAATGCTCCAGTGGTGGCCGGTCCAGGCTGCCCTGAGGCTAAAACCGTGGGCTCAGGCCTGGGGCTGGGCTTGGCTCCCAGCACACTGCAATGAATCCTTCCTCTCTGCCTGCTGGGCTGCCTTCAGCAGAAGATTTGTTTCTCTCTGTCACTTTGTGGGTTCTGTAGCTCTAAAATTTGTTTAAAATCATATTTTATAGATATTTGAGGTGGTTATAGGGGGAGCCATGGAGTTTTCTTGCTTCTATGCTGCCATCTTGACTCCACCCTGCCCACCCCCCGGGAACGTTTTCTTGTAGAAGGTAAGACTAGCTGAGACTTGGAGAACCAGGATGCAAAGATGAGGAGGGAGAATGTTCCTGGCAGAGGGGACAGACAGGGAAAATGCTCAGAAGCAGGAAATGGAATGTCTTCTGGAAGGAACAGCCAGGAGGTCCATGGTTCTTGGAGAGGAATAGTGTTAAGAACACTGGGAAGGTAGGAAGGGACCATGTTATGAAGGGTTTTAAAAATCAAAGGGAGGATTTGTATGTCATCCTGGGAGTGATAGGGAGCCACTGGAGTTTAGTGAGTGAGTGAGTGAGTGTGTATGTGTGGGAGAGGGGTGATGGTAGTGGTGATGGTGGTGTGTGATGTGATTGAACTCACACTTTAGGAAAATCACTTTGTTGAGTGGAGCTTGGACTGGAGTGAGAAGAGACTTGAGGAAGGGAGACCAATCAGCAGACCACTGCCATAGTTCAGGTGGGAGGGAATGACACCTAGGTTGTGAGCCTGGGTAACTGGGAGGATAATGACACCTTCATGGCTGCTGAACCAAATTGTCCTCATGCGCCCATTCCACTGAGGGAAGTGTTCACATGCTTTTGGTAGACACCCCCCTAACTCACTTATAGAGTTTGAGCCCTGTCAGTTACCCTCAACCTGGTTTACCTATCTGCCAAGATGGTTTTACCAGTGTTTGGTCACTGCACCTGCTACAGCTTCTTGGAGCCACAGGTGAGAGATGGGTGGATGAGTTAGTTTTCTAAACAGTTTCTAAACTTATCAGTTTAGACAGATAGGAGAACCAGGAAAAAGAAGTGTCACAAAAACATAGAGTAGAGAGAGTATTAAGGAGATGAGGGTGACTGACAGTGTTAAAAGCAGCACAGAGGTCAAGATAAAGATTGAGAAAAGATAGTTTTGACAAATAACACATTATTGGTATCTTTAGAGAGAGTATTTTGAATTGAAGGACAAGGTAGGAAGCCAGACTGCAGATGGTTTAGAACAGGATGAGTTGGAAAAGCAACAGAGGAGAGTTTTCTCAAGGAGTTTAGCCATGAAAAATGAGAGATAAAGGACAATAGCTAGTGGGGATGGTTGGATCAAATGAGACTTGTTTTTTTAAGGATGAGGGAGACATAGGCATCAGGGAAGAATCAAGTATATAGGGAAAGGTAGAAGATCAGTGACAGAAGGACCAGAAAATAGGATGTATTGATGTTTGAATTCAATACACTGCCTATCCAGCCACGTGTCATATTCTAAATGATAGGCAAGTTTCATCCAGCTGGTTTTCCCCACATGGTTTGTCAGGTTCGTCTCTTTCGAGTGGTCATGAATTTCATTGAAGAGGTCCTGGAGTCTTCTATAATCAGTGTGATGTCAGATACAAAACAGGGCCCTTGGGCAACCTTACCTCTTCTATTTGGGCTTTGCATTGGTGAACAGAGAAGAATCCCTTTGGGAATACATCTTCCTCCTTTATGTGTTACCTGACATTGATAGACAATTGTAAACCAAAGCTATATTCGTGGTTGTGTTATCAGGGAATCTAGTTTTAACGAATGCCTAGGAGACACTTTATTGGAGCAGAACCCTCATGGTAGCATTTGGGTCTTCCAAACCAAATGATAGAGTTAGAGACAGCAAACAAGTTGGCCTATGTGTTCTCTATACCTTCCTTGAAGGCAATTGCGTGACTGGAAAGATATGGTCTGCTGCAAAAAAACCAGCTTGTTCACTTCTCGTATGGTCATCAAGGATGTTCTTGGTGCATTCTCTTAAAAGTGCTCATGAGATGAGAGTGGAGACATATGGCCTCTCAGTCACCTTTTCTTCTTTTGGGCTGTGATGCCATCTGTGTTTTTTCCTATGGTTTTTTTTTCCAAATATCATAAATCAGTCCTTCAACACTTGAAAATTGTGCTGCCCCCAGCACAGATCCCTTCTGTGTGTACAGGTTTTCTGGTCCATCTGGTTTTTTCTGACTTTATTTTTCTTAGGCCTCTTTTCCATTTCATTAGCACATCAGAGACTGAGGTGTTAGAGTTCAAATGTAGTGGATGAAAATAAGTTGCTATTAAAATGTTGGCAAATTTGGTCCATTTTCACCTGTTTGTTGCTCACTCACTTCCTCGTTTCATCTCGTGATGCTCTTGGGCTTCATTGGGTCTCATGCCAATCCTTCTGCAAAAGTTTCCCCCCCCCCCCATAGCTTTTTTTTCTATTTTATGAGGTGACAGTACTTGTAATCTTCCACCATCCTCTTCCGTACCATTTTGTAATTGATTTTATATTCTAAACTAGTGTTGTCCTTGGCTGCCATGTCTCTCCACTTGGCGAGTTGGATGAAGTGGTTTCTAGGCTCTTTTGCCCCTCTTGTTGTGCCAAGTCCTTTATTTCAGTTAAACTTCCATAGGAAAGAGTGAAAGTTTATGTTGGCCTCTCTTTCTTGATCAAGTTTTTTAATATCAATATTTTGTTTGAATAAGTCAGTTCGCAACTCTTTAAACTTCTTACAATGTCATCTTCTCATCTTCATTCTTCTACTTTGGGGTTGATCTTTTCCTTACTCTGATTGTACACAGACAACTGATTTCCATTTTGATGGTAACTAGTTGGTTCTTTTATGTAAAAGAGATAGTCAATTAAATTTTTGGTGGGGTAAATGTGATGTTATGTTAACACTCATTATATCCAATGAATTGTGACTCTATTTTGGATGAAAGTATCCATGCAATACTGATGGGAAAATTTTTGAGTTGTCTAGAAGCCTTAGGACTATTTTGTTTCTTGATCCTGAACTATGTTTTCCAATATATTTTACCATCCTCTCTTGTATCTACTGTCACACTTAAGTCACCAAGTTTCCATGCATATGTTAACTTGCATTGGGGATTGCACTGGATTCTTCATCAGATTTTCCTCTCTTCATCCTCTACAACATATGCTATTGACTAGACTACACATATCTTCATGGAGGTCATTTTGTTTATGCTCATCATGAGCCCAGAAAAGTGAGATGACAAATGTTACATATTTCATGATAAAGTCAACTCTGCCAACTTCTTTACCCACCACCCCAAGAAAAACCTGTGAGAAAGTCTTCCTTTTGTTTTTCAGTAGAATGTCAGCTTCCTGAGGACAGTCCCCAGCACTTAGCTCAGTGCTTGGCACATAGCAGATACTTAATAAATGCTTGCTGATTCATTGGTCACTTTTTTTGGAGAGAATGTCATTATTGAAATGGTCAGTTATTGGACAACAGCCAATCTATCACCAAATATTTGTCAGTGTCATCTATGATGCTCCAGGTACTGTGCTAGGCAGACATTGCAGACTCAGAAATAAAAGTGAGACAATCCCTGTCTTCAAGAAACTTACATTCTATCGGGGGAGACGACGTCTTCATATACAGGTATATGTGAAATACAAACAAAATAAATGCAAAGGAAAAATTGGGGGAGCACTAGCTGCTGGGGAGATTAGGAAACTTTTCACATAGAAGGTGTTGTTTGAGCAAAATCTTAAAAGAAACAAGGGGTTCTAAGAGGAGGAAGTGAGGGATGAGACTCAGCTCATGAAAAGGCACAGAAATGGGATATGAAAATGTCATGTGTGAGGAACTACAAGACTGGACCATAGACAGCAGGAAGGGGAGTAATACATGACAAGGTTGGAAAGGTTGATTGGAGCTAGGTGGGAAAGGGCTTTAAAAGCTAACCAAGGGATGGCGAGTTGGTGCAGTGAAAAGAGCACTGGCCCTGGAGTTAAGAGGACCTGAGTTCAAATTTGACCTCAGACACTTAACACTTACTAGCCGTGTGACCTTGGGCAAGTCACTTAACCCCAATTGCCCTGCCCTCCCCACTCCAAAAAGCAAAACAATAAAAATAAAAGTAAAGCTAACCAGAGTGTCTTATATTTGATCTTAAATATAATAGAGAGCCACGGGAGTTTATTGAGTAAGGGAGTAGCAAGCAGTTGTATGGAGGATGGATTAGAGGGTGGAGAGACTAGGGACAAGGTGACCAATATTCTAGGTAAGTAGTGAGGAACGCATGAATTAGGATGGTGAACCCATGAATAAAAAAGATGGACTAGGTAGAGAAGATGGGATGGATGTGATAGATAATACAGGGGGGAGGAGAAATAAGATCTGGGAACTTATTGAATATGTAGGATGTAACTGAGAATGAGGAATCAGGGATAATGCCAGTGGTGTGAGCTTGGAAGACCTTTGAGAGAAACAGGCAAATGTAGGAAGGGAAGTGGGTTTGGAAGAAAGATAATGAGTTTCATTTGGGGCACATTGGGTTAGAGATGCATGTGGTTTATCCAGTTTTAGATGTCCAAAAAGGCAATTGGAAATGGGCATCAAGGTCTCAGTAGGGAGATTAGGGCTGAATACTGTAAAGAGATTTGGGAGCCAACTCCATAGATAATTAAACTGATGGTAGAAATGAAGTCACCAAGTGAGAGTGTAGAGAGAAAGAACTAAAGGATAGAGGCTTGAAGAACACCCACAGTTTGGGGAGGGTGTGGAAACAAAGAAGCAGGTAGGAAGAAAACCAGGTGAAAGAGGCTTACAAAAACCCAAAGAAGAGAGAACAAATACCCCAGAGAAGCTGGTTAACAGTGTCAAATGCTGCAGAGAGATCAGGAAGGATGAGAACTGGAAAAAGGCCATCTGATTTGGTGGTTAATAGACCCTTAGAAACTTTGGAGAGAGCAATTTCAATCGAGTGAGGTCAGAAGCCAAATGGTAACGTATTAAGAAGTGAGTAAAAGGAGAGAAAGTGGAGACAGTGGGTGTAAACAGCTCTTTCTAGGAGTTTGGTTGTGAAAGGGTGGAGAAATAAAAGACAATATTCAGAGGAAATGGAAAGGTCAAGTGAGGGGTTTTTTCAGGGTTGGGGAGAATTGGATATGTTTATAGACAGCAAGGAAGGAATTAGTATGAAAGAAAAGATTGAAGATTAGAGAGGGAGAGCATGATTGTAGGGACAGCCTTATTTCATCCTGTTTCCTCAAGTAGATCACCTCCTACTCTATCATCCCTACTCTTTCCTGAATTTAGGGTCCAAGTCTTAACTCTTCAGTCTCTTCCTGTCTACTGGTTGCTTCCCCTCTGCCCACAGCCTACCTTCACTTGATCTTTCCATCCTCGCTCTCATCCCATGTCATTTCTGCCCTTTGTGGCCAAACTCCACTTCCTCTCCTCCCACTCTCTTCTTAACTTCCTAAGGTCAGGCTTCCAACCTCATCATTCCACTGATACTCTCTCCAAAGAAACCAAAGATCTCTTCATTGCTAGACCCAATGGCCTTTTCTCAATCCTCATCCCTTCTTGACAATTCCACCTTTTCTCTCTCTCTCTGTCTCTCTCTCTCTTTTGCTTTTTGGAGGGGGGAGAGCAGGGCAATTGAGGTTAAGTGACTTGTCCAAGGTCACAGGGCTAGTAAGTGTTAAGTGTCTGAGGCCAGATTTGAACTCAGATCCTCCTGACTCCAGGGCCAGTGCTCTATTCACTTTGCCACCTAGTAGCCACCACCATCTTCTCTCTTCAGCTTTGCTTGGTTTCAACTCCAAGGAACAAGATGCCCCTTCCAGGAGGAGCTGATCACTTTAGATCTCATCAACATGTTGCTAACTTGAATACTGAACACCTTCTCATCTCCCTCAACCTTTTGTCACCTCTGATTGGAGGATTGGAGGGTCGAGTGGACTTTGCCACTTGCTCCATCTTCTTTCTGCAGCTCTGCTTGCTGGGTATCGTCCCCATTTTCCCTGCCCCTTCAGCTTCTTTTTGTATGTTGTTCTTCCTCCATTCTATTGTAAGCTCCTTAAGGGCAGGGGCATCTTTCTTTTTCTTATTTGTATCTCTAGCACTTAGCACAGTGCTTGGCATCTAGTAGGTGCTTAATAAATGTTTATTGCATTTAATTGAATTGACCTTTCTGCAGCCTTTGATACTCTCTTCTCCCTAGGTCTCTCCTGGTTTTCCTCCTACCTCTCTTACCACTCCTTCTCAGTCTTCTTCACTGGATCCAAGTTATGCCCACTAAGCGTAGGTGTCCCACAGGGCTCTTTCCTGGAACCTTTCCCCTTCTCCCTCCATACTACCTTGTTAGGTTATCTTATCAGCTCCCATGTCCTTAATTATTATTTTTACACTGATGATTCCGAAATCTATTTAGCCATAACCTCTCTGCTGAGATCCAGACTTCCATCCGGACATCCAGTAGGCATCCTGAATTCCATATCTCCAAAACAGAACTCCTTGAATTGCTGTGATCCCTTCAGAACTTACTTAAATTTTTTTTGGAAAAACATATCATTTTGTTTGTACACTTAAAAAGTCATATGTAAAAATTGATAAGACAGTGCTGGAAAAGCTATTTATTGGGGAAAGAACTACCAGGGAAAAGGGAGAGTGTTAGCTTTTTGGTTGATCATTGTGAAAAGTTAGAGGGATAAACAAAAACACAGTAAATTTTCTTTCAAATTTAAAGGACTTTTTCCAAGTACACATTTTATGAATACAAAAATCAAATTCACACATTTCTTTGAATACTAAATAAATATCTACTTAATAAACTCCAACTGAATACCTCCAGCTAGCATTGGTACAGCACTTTTACTGATATGCAAAAGATGACCCACATTAATGGGTGGCATTCAAAGGATATGCCCATAAAGCAGTTCTTAATGAGTCCCAATTTTTAAACTGTGCTACAAGAGTAGATTTCATTTATGTTGATTACCCCCCCCCCCCAATAACACAGAATCTAGAAAAATGAGACACAAGGCAGGGGATATCAAGAGTCAGCCTAGCAGAGTTACAGGAGGAGATGATTTTTTAAAAAAATTTTAATTTCTCTTAAACTTAAATCCACAATAAGAAAAGAAAAAAGAAACATTATAAACTTGAATAGTAAAACAACTACAAAATGAGAAAAGAAAAAAAGCATTGCCATGTGCACAGTAGAATGTAAGAGAGGATTCCAAATATACAGCAATACATTTCCATTTCCAGAAAGCCTATAGAATAAAGAGTACACGTTGTGTTCTGAGCTGTCTGTCTTTTCTTCGCTTTCTGGTAAGTTTTCTTTGGTTCTCTGCTGTGTGCTTTTTACTTTGTTCTTCTGGAGATGATTTCTTTTAAAGAAAAATAAACATATTCCCCTTCACACACCTAATAGCAGCAAAAGCCTCCCATTTTGAGTAGAAAGTTAAATTACTGTTCCTCCATGGTTAGAACCCTCTTCACCACTGCCATTGTTGAGGTGGAAAGGGTCTTCAGGGCATGAGAAAGAATTATGCAGGATTATGAAGTCTTCAGTAAGAAAGCAAAGGTCTTAGGGGCACAGATGGCATTACATCATGACTATTGATTGAAGGAAAGGGCTTCAGAAGAGAAAGGCAGATTGGGAATGTGAACAGCTGCTCAGGAAGATGGTGTCTGAGAATGGCATGTAAGTATTTTTGGATCATAGCTCAAAATATAGGAATGATGGTCTCTTGGATAGAAATGAGATACATCTCACAAGGGCTGGTCTGAATAGAGATGCCTGATCAAAAGAGCCTTAAACTGAAATAGGAGGAGGAAGAAAACTGCCTATGTATACCCACCACATGGGATACTATAGAGTAGTAATTCCATAGGAAGAAAATAACAGTAAGAGTGACCAGAAATTCACAGGAGACAAAATGCAAGAAAGCAACCAGTAAATAAAATACATGTCCTCAGATATCTATCCACAAATGCTTCAAATATGACTGATGTATGTATCTGTATGCATATATATGTGTATGTCTACACACACACTTATTTGTGGTTGTGGTTGTTGTTGGAGGGTGGGTAGAGAGTGGGTAGAGAGAGCCAGTCTTGAAGTCAGGAAGATCTGAGTCCAGGTTCCACATCTGATACATATTGGTTATGTGCCTTGGGCAAGTCACTTCATTTCTCAATGCTCCAGGCAACTTTCTAAGACTGGCAGAAAAGATGGCCACCTGCAGTGGTAGATGAAATTTCTTGATCTGGAAGTTTCCTGCACCACCGGAGTCACAGATTAAGTCCCTATCCCTAGCAAGGGGAAATACTGATCTCCATGAGAGAAGGCAGCACTTAACTTAGAGGTATCACTGAGAATTGGGATGGGAGCCTTGACTAGAATATGGCTCTGGATGGCTAGCCATTATGCAAAATGAATGGGCTAGGGAAAGGGGGAGAGGAATGTCATCATCTGTTGAGAAGATATATAATGAGAAGAAATCAGAGTGGAAAAACACGGTGGAGAGTATTTAGGCAAAGATCAAGAGAAGCAAAAACAGAAGGACAATGTCTTCTATCTGGACGGAAAGAGGCCATAGATGAGGACTTTGGAAAACCACTCATAAGGCAGGTATAGCTTTATGGGGAACTTCTAGTTAGATGTCTGCTAGTGTTTCTCTGGCAAAAGCTGAACTGCTAATTAACTCTTCGTTTGCCATAATGATCATTTCAGCCTCCAAAAGGTGGAGGAGTGAATGAGAACCATTTTCTTTTTTAAAAAAAATTATTTGTTTAATATTTTTAGTTTATATCATTCATTTCCACAAGACTTTGAGTTACAAATTTTCTCCCTGTCTTTCCCCTACCTACCCCCACAAACATCAATCCCATTGTATACTTCCTCCCCCAATCTGCTCTCTCCTATATCCTCCCCCATCGCCCCTCTGACTTTCCGGTAGGGCAAGATGGATCTCCCTACCCCAGTGCCTGTATGTCTTATTTCCCAGTTGTATGGAAGTAATAATAATAATATATATTTTTTTAACATTTGATTTTAAAACTTTAAATTCCAGATTCTTTCATTTCCTCCCTCGTCACCCACCACCACTGGAAAGACAAGCAATTCACTACAGGTCGTATATGTGTAGTTATGCAGAACATCTCCATAATAGACATAGTGTGAAAGACTGACTATGTTTCCCTTTATCCTGTCCTGCCCCCCACTTGTTCTATTTTCTACTTTGGCCTTGTCCCTTTACAAAAACGTGTACTTCTAACAACCCTCCCCCCCAACCTGCCCTCCCCTCTCATCCC
>JAQQSU010010681.1:0-12368 GCA_028627135.1 Pseudochirops cupreus | reverse complement strand
TCCAGTCTTTTATTGTCCCTGGAGGCATTTAGAAATCTCAACTTTGCAGTCCCAAAGTCATCTCAAACTGCGTGTCCCAAACTGAACTACTTTATCTTCCACTACTGCTTCTGCCAGTATTTCTGTTTAGGATCAAGAGTTAGAAGGGACCTTAAAGTCATCTAGTCCAAGCACTCTCCTGTTATGGATTGAGACATAGAAAGGGTGTAGTGACCTCCCCAAGATCACACAGGGAGTATGTAGCAGAGCTGGTATTTAACCCCAGGTTCTCTGACTTCAAATCCAATATTCTTTCCAGTCTATCATGCTCTCTTCTTTAAACTTTTCCTTGACTCCTCTCTCTCCTTTACACCCTACTTTCAATCAGTGGCCATACCTATTGAGTGCAAGACCAAGCAAATATGTCCTGTTCTTTCCATTCTCACTGCAACCACCCTAGGTCTTTGTTACCTCCTTAACTGGATGTCCAGATGGTTCTGTAGAAGAAGGTGAGGCTGGTGACCTTGCACAGCCTTCCCTCACTCAAATTAAAGCCAACTGCAAGTCTTGTCACCCTTTCCCTGATGCCATGGGCCTCTTCGAAAAGGAAGGACGAGCACAAAAACCTGGATTATTGTAATAATCTAATAAATTATTCTGCATCTCTCCAATCTATCCGTCATGTTGCTTGTTCTGTAGTATTCCTAATTAAGTTGTCTGGCAACTTACTCAAAAGCATAATCTGACATTCAAGGCTTTTCATGGTCTGGTTGAAGACATAAGAACTGATGCCAAATGAAATAAACAGAACTGGGAAACAGTATACAATATATACAGTATATACAATCACTGCCAAAATGGAAAGAAGAACAGCAACAAAACAAATGAAACGGAAAGGTATGAAATTTTGACTAAACCTGGTTGCCAAGAAGAGAGATAATAAGAAAGCAATTTCTTCCCTTCTTTGCAGAAGTAGGTATGTACTAAAAGGTATAAATATACACTTTCCCCAGGCAGTCGAAGTCTTCTATAGGATTACAATTTTTCACTCTATTCTTATTTTATACCACTAAATAAGGTTAGTCTGTCAGTAAACATTTATTAAGCTCCTACTTTGTGCCAGACACGGTGTTGGGATTACAAAGAAAGGTGAGATTTTCCCTTCTCTTTGAGGAGTTTGAAATCTAATGGAGGAGACTGCCAGCAAATAATTATGTCTCTTTGTTTCGTTATCTTTTGTTGTTATCTAGGTGGAAGACTATGGTAACATCAGACTTTTTTGATGAATTGTTTAATTCTGTTAAATCATTTCTCTTATTCTTTATTATAAGAGATGTCTCTGGGGAGAGGAAACGGAAAAAATGGGAAATGTGGGTGACTAAATATATAAATTAAAATTTATTTTAAAGTTATTTCATCTATTATATCTTTTCACGCTGTAAAAGATTTTAAACTCATGGAATAATAGAAAATTTTATAAGCAGAGTAACAGGCAATTTTATGTCTTTCAGACTCTAGATATGACTCCAAAGCCAATGTTGTTTCTAATGTCCCACACTACCTCCCTGTAAAGATGGTTGATGATAGTAAGCCCAGTGGCTTGACACAAATTATAGATGTGTGCTTTCAGGGATTCTATATTCCTATGCTTGTTCAGTTTTCAAGGCAGCTTAGATAATTTCACCACTGTGGCTATGTTGAGAAAAGACTGAATTCAGACATTTTTTTCTGTTTTGTTTGTTTTTTCCCTGGGCTTGTTAAATCATCAGGGACATAAATAGGCTATGAGAAGCTGATTGTACATTTGGGCTTGTGGTCAGGAGCACCTCTTTAGATCTAGTCTGAAAATAAACTACTTTTTTCTGGAAACTTTTTTTTCTTAGTAAAGTGGATAGTCATTATATTAGGGCAGCATTCTGCCTTCATTTCAGATTTTAATTGAGTTTGAGTTTTCTTTTTTGTTCCACCTGATTCATTGAGAATATATATTTTCACAACAGTACTCTAATCTTCATATAAGTCTTCTTAGGGTCATTTTATATAGTCACTTAATTTGAGACCCTGTAATCTTAGGGAAACTACAGTATAAAAGACCCTAATATAGTTCTTTAAATTATTTAAATTGCATTTTAGCCAAAAATTCCAGCTATATTATTTTTAAAAAGAAAATAAAAGAAATCCTAGTGACCCATCTTAACCATGTATCATCATTCAGCAAGACCATATTAAGTTCCTACTATATTCTAGGCACTGGCACTGTATTCTAGGAATAGGGGACAGGCCATGCAAAGGCATGAAAAACAAACAAGTTTGTGGGAAGGATTTTCCCTAAATATCTTAGCCCATGTTTAAATCTTTGTCCTTTGTTATCTCTTCCATTTCCTGTTACTTGCTAAATCCTTTTAATCATATATAGAAGGCAACATTTTGAATATTTAACCACATTCACAAACCCTTAATAAACCTACCTAAATCCTAATGAGGGGCAGGTGGAGTTGAGGAGAAAGCACCCTGGATTTCCACTCAGAAGACCTGGGTTCAGTGAATAGTTTTGCTGTGTGATAGCTACAGGACCTTGAACAAGCTGCTTTACTTCGTGAGCCTGGGTTTTCCTTGTCTATAAAATGGTGCAATTTCCTGACCTAGCTTTTCATAGTATTCTTTTGAGGATCAAATGAGAGCTTGTATAAAGTGCTTTCTAAATTTATAAAGTATAAAAACATGGTCTATTCGTGATGACTCTCAGTCTCTTTAGATCTTGAATTTTAAGCTAATATCATCTATTCTTCACATTAACTGTTGAAGAAGTATGATGTATGAAGGAGTTGTTCTCCCACCTTAAAGAGTAAATTTGTTGAATGTTCTTTGCCAAAATCTGGCAGTTTCATTTTTATAAACCAGTGTGATCGTCGTCTTGTCATTTGGGAGGCTTCTCTGGAGCTCTGACAGGATCAGCTCACTGATTTTAAAAGTTGTCCTTGCACTGTGCTGTAATATGTGTCTGCTGAATTCCTGGGGTGTGTGTATGTTTGTTTATGTGTATACATTCACCTGTAGTACAGACAGGCATACCTTGAGACCCTTCTCCTTGCCAAGGCAAATTCCTCTGCAAACACAAGATCCTGTCCCATTTCGTTTTCTCTAACCTCTTGCTCCCTTCACTATCCGTATTCTCTCACAAAGTTTCATTCTCTCCATGTCTACTGGCTGCTTCCTTACTGCTTGTAAACATGCCTATGTTCCCCCTATCCTCAATTGCTCACTTGATCCATTCAGCCTTGCTGGCTGTTGTCCCATTATCTCCTCCCTTTTGTGACTGACTCCTTGTTATCTACAATGGGTACTTCTACCTCTTCCTCTCACTTCTTAACTCTGTATAGAGTGGCTTCCAACCTCATCACTCAACTGAAACTACTCTCACCAGAATTACCAAAGAGCTTTTAACCACCAAATCTAATGACCTTTTCTCAGTCCTTATTCTTTTTAATCACTCTGTAGCTTTTTAACACTGTTAATCACCCTCTTTTTCTTAATATTCTCTCCTCTCTAGGTTTCCATGACACTACTCTAAGCCTACTTGTGAAAACTCCTTCTAAATCTTATTTGCTAGATCTCCGCCCAGTAATGGTGGATGCTTCGTTTTCCCCTACCCATTGTTCTAGAACCCTTTTCTCCCTTTTTCACTTGGTGATCTTAATCAGCTCCCATAGATTCAATTATCAATTTTATGTTGATTATTCTGAGAGCTATTTATCTTACCCTATCTTTTAGCTGGATATTGGACATCTCAAACAGGATGTCTCATAGACATTTTAAACTCATCATGTCCAAAACTGAACTCATTATCTTTCCCTCTAAATCTTCCCCTCCTCCAAACTTTCCTATTACAGTGGAGGGTACCACTGACCTCCCCATGCCCCAGGGTTGAAACCTAGGCATCATCCTTGACACTTTGTCATCTCTCACCCTGACACACCCTGATTATTTCCACCCTTGAATATGCTCCACCATTTCTGGCCTTCCTGGCTTCCTTCAGGTCACAGCTAAAATCCCACCTTCTACACGAAGCCTTTCCTAGTCCTTCTTAATCTTAGTGCTTCCCTCTGAGATTATCTCCAATTTATCATATATATATATATCTTGTATGTACATACAGTCATTCCTCAACTTTCCCAGGGATAACATTCCTAAAAAATAGTGAGAAAATAAAATGTGAATATTGATACATTGAATCTATGGGAAATAGGGAGTTAGGTTCTGATGACCACCAGAAACTATAATCTTTGCCTAGAGGTTGCTAAAAATACACTTTTCTACACACATTTGGTTAAAACCAGAGAAGAGGTTGCTAGAACTTCATTATTTCAGGCACAAAAGTTTTGAGTTCCAAATTTTCTCTCTTTCCTTCCCTCTCCCCCTCCCTGAGATAGTAAGCAATCTGATATAGGTTATACATATGAAGTCATGTACAGTATTTCCATATTAACCATGTTATACAAGAAAAATGCAAACAAAAAAGAAAGAAAAAATTAGTAATGCTTCGGTTCATATTCGGTGGCATCAGTTCTTTCTCTGGAGGCAGATAGCATTTTTCATCATGAGTCCTTTGGGATCGTCTTTCATCATTATATTGCTGAGAACAGCTGTCCTTTACAGTTGTTCATCATACAGTATTGCTGTTACTGTGTAAAATGTTCTTCTGGTTCTTCTCGCTTTACTTTATGTCAGTTTATGTAAGTCTTTCCAGTTTTTTCCTGAAATCATCCTGCTTGTCATTTCTCACAGTAATGTTACATTATAAATATATACCACAGCTTGGTCAGCCATTCCCCAATTGATGGGCATCCCCTCAATTTTCAATTCTTAGTTACCACAAAAAGAGCTGCTAGAAGTATTTTTGTACAAATGTGTTTTTCCCTTCCTCCTTCCTTCCTGCTTTTTAGTGTCTGGGATACAGACCTAGTGCTGGTATTGCCAGATCGAAGGGTGATGCGCAGCTTTATAGCTCTTTGTGCATAGTTATAAACTGCTCTCCAGAGTAGTTGGATCAGTTCGTGATTCCACCACCAGTACATTAATGTCCGAGTTTTCCCACATTGCTGCCAACATTTGTCATTTTTCTTTTTTGTCATATTAACCAGTCTGATGGGTTTGACGTGGTATCTCGGAGTTCTTTTAATCTGCATTTCTCTAATGAGTAGTGCTTTAGAGCATTTTTTCACATGACCCTAGATAGCTTTGATTTCTTCATCTGAAAACTGCCTTTGACCATTTGTCATTTGGGGAATGACTTTTATTCTTAGAAATTTAACGCAATTCTCTCTGTATTTGAGAAATGAAGTCTTAATCAGAGAGCCTTGCTGAAAAAATTTCCTCCCGGTTTTCTGCTTTCTTTCTAATTTCATTTGCATTGGTTTTGTTTGTGCAAAAACTTTCAAATTTTGTATAATCGGAATTATCCGTTTTACATTTTGTAGAGCTCTTTAGATTTTGTGTGGTTGTAAATCCCCCCCTTATGCATAGTTCTGACAGGTAGACTATTCCACGTCCTTCTGGTTTGCTAGTGGTATCGCCCTTTGTGTCCGAGCGTTGCAGCCGTTTTGGCCCTGTCTTGGGGTGCGGCGTGAGATGCTGGTCTGTGCCTGCTCTTCGCCGCGCTGCTTTGCAGTTCTTGTCAAATAATGAGTGTTTGTCCTAAAAACCTGCATCTTTGGGTTATCAAACAGCAAATCTCGATGACCATTGACGACAGTTGTATTGTGCAAGCACTCTATGGCACTGGTAGCCGCTGTTTCTCAGTACCAGATAGTTTTGACGACGACCCTTTATGGTGTTGTGTGACGTCTGGTGTGTGGCCAGGCCACCTTCCCTTACTTTTTTTTGCATTGATTCTGTTGATATTCTTGATCTTTTGTTCTTCCATGTAAATTTTGTTATTTTTTTTCTAGCTCTATAAAATTATTCTTTGGTCCTTTGATTGGTATGGCACTGAATAAATAGATTAATTTAGGTAGAATTGTCATTTTTGTTATATTTGGCTTGGCCGGCCCATGGATCGCTGAGACTTGAGTTGCTACTATTGGAAGACAGTGAGACTGGTGAGGTCGTGACATCACCTGTGACACTTCAGATTGACAGGGAGCTCTTTACAATGGTCGGGTGAACAAGATCAGTGAATCACCTAGTAGAATACCAGCTAATCCACAGATTTGCATGCATCATGCCTCTCATAGCTGCAGATATGCATGGTTGCCAATGCAAAAGTGAAAATGAAGTTACTAATAAAATCACAGGAATCTTTGAAGCTGCAAAAGTTAAACATGTGAATTTTGAGGATTGACCGTCATTGTTTTCATGTTGTCTCCCCAATTTGTCTATGAGCTCTTTAAGATGAGGGACTGTCTTTCTTTGTATCTCCAGTGCTTAGTAAAATTTCTGGCATATATGGGACCTTAATAAATACTTGCTGAGGGCTGCTGGGTGGCACAGTGAATAGAACATCGGCCCTGTAGTCAGGAGGACCTGAGTTCAAATCCACCCTCAGACACTTAGCACTCACTAGCCATGTGACCTTGGGCATGTCACTTAACTCCAATTGCCCTGCCTTCCCCCCTCCAAAAAAAAAAAGCAATAAAATAAATATTTGCTGAGTGACTGAAGAAGAGATAATTCAGTGAAACTTAATAGCTGACTTTGGAGGCATATGATGTATGGCCCCAGAGGACAAAACCAGGTGGTTATTGTTTGTCCTTTAGTTCTTGAAAAGGACCATGACATCAGGAAGGTGATGCCATGCCTTGAAAGTGAATTGGATTTAAGTGAGGGACCGCTGCACAAAGTCACCAGCCTCACTTTCTCCTCTGGAGCCATCTGGGTTCAACGGCAAGATAGAGATCAGGACCACTGAAGATGGCTTCCACGCAGAACCAGGAATAATGGATAGAAGAAGCAAAGAGGTAAACTTAGACTTGATGTTAGGAAAAACTTCCTAACAGAGTTGTCCAAAAAATTAAATGAGCTGCCATGGCAAATGCTGGGGTTTCCTCATTGATAGTCTTCGGAAAGACACTGAGTGATTATTTGTCAGATCTGTTGTAGTTGGGATCCCTTTCAGGTATGGGTTGAATAGATTATATCTGAGATTCCTTTCAGCTATAAAATTGTATGATTCTGTGAAATGAAATTTTTAAAATGTTCTTTTAAAGTGTCTTGGATGCAGCAAAAATGTCGGACAAAAAGCCAGCAAATGACATTTGAGTCATATCCAGGGCCTAATAAGTGCCAGAATAGCTGGAATTGTTGAGTTTGAGAGGTTTACAGAGGAATGTTCCTGTGAAATCTTTCACGACAGTGACTCAGAGTATTCCAGTGGGCAGCAAATTGCATCCATGCTTCCATATGCAAAGAAAACTCCTCCCAGGTGTCCAATTTCAGTCTATTGAGTAATAAATTATTATATTATAATGGAAAGAATATTTTCATAGCACTTGTATTATTTAAGAAAATAACTAGACTATAAGTTTAGGTGAAGTAGTAATAATAATAACAACAAATAATAATAGGCACTGTACTAAAGTTCTTTACAAAGGGTATCTCATTGGATCCTCGCAACAGCCCTGGGAAGTAGGTGTTACTATTATCCACATTTTATAGATGAGAAAGCTGAGGCAAACAGGTTAAGTGACTTGTCCAGGTTCACACAGCTACTAAAAATCTCAGACCTGCCTCCAGGCCCACTGCTTTATCCAGTGTTTCTCCAAATTGCCTCCAGAATAAAGTACTTAACCTCTAGGCTTTAATTTCCTTATTTATAAAGTTAAGGGGTTGAATTATAGTATCTGCCAGGCCTCTTCTCAATCTAAAATAATTCTGATTACCCATTATGTAAAGACCCACAACCAGCTATTACTCATAACTAATCTGAATACCTGTCTTTTTAGCTTGATGTGACTGTCTCTGCTCTCTAATGATTTATACATAAGTACTTCCCAATGGAATTATCAATAGAGCCACTTTTTAAAATTGTTGGCCCATAGAACAGGTACATTAATGCATTCTTTTTTTTTTTAATTATTTTTTTTTCTTTCCCTTAACAGCATTTATGGTCTTGTTGGGAAAGCAACTGCAATGCAATCCAACCATTATTTATTAATCATATAAAATTTATTTATTTTTAGTTTTCAACGTTCAGTTCCACAAGCTTTGGAGTTTTAAATTTTCTCCCCCTCACTCCCCCTTCCCCACCCCAGTATGGCATGTAGTCTGATATAGGCTCTACATACACATCCATTTTAAACTTATTTTCACATTAGTCTTGTTGTAAAGAAGAATTATAACCAATGGAATGAACCATGAGAAAGAAGAAACAAAACAAAAAAGAGAGAGCAAACAGTATGCTTCTATCTGCATTCAGACTCTAGTTCTTTCTCTGAATATGGATAGCATTTTCCATTATGAGCCTTTTGAACTTGTCTTAGAACCTTGCATTGCTGAGAAGAACTAAATCTATCAAAGTTAGTCATCACGCAGTGTGGCTGGTACTATATACAATGTTCTTCTGGTTTTGCTCCCTCAGTCATCATCAGTTCATATAAGTCTTTCCAGTTTTTTCTGAAGTCTGCCTGCTCATCATTTCTTATAGCACAATAGTATTCCATTACATTCATATACCACAACTTGTTCAACCATTCCCCAGTAGATGGACATCCCCTCAATTTCCAGTTGTTTATCACCACAAAAAGAGCTGCTATAATATTTTTGTACATGTGAGTCCTTTTCGCATTTTTACGATCTCTTTGGGATATAGCCCTAGAAGTGATATTGCTGGATCAAAGGGTATGCACATTTTTATAGCCCTTTGGGCATAGTTTCAAATTGCTCTCCAAAATGGTTGGATCAGTTCACGCTTCACCAATTATGCATTAATGTTCCAGTTTTCCCACATCTTCTCCAGCATTTTCCCATTTTGTCACATTAGCCAGTCTGATAGGTGTGATGCAGTATCTTAGAGTTGTTTTGACATTAATGCATTCTTGATAGAACTGTGACCTTGTGTCAATAGGCAGTCACAACAGCAATTTGAAATTATGTCCAAAAAAATTTTAAACTTTGTATACCCTTTGACCCATCATTACTACTGCTGAGTCTTGTAACCCATAGAGATCAAAGAAAGAGGAAGAGAGCCTAAATGTATAAAAATATTTATGGCAGCTCTTTTTGCAATGGCAAAGAATTGGAAGCTAAGGGGGTGCCCACAAATTGGGAAATGGTTGAACAAATTATGGCATATGAATTTGATGAAATTCTGTCGGGATATAAGAAATGATGGAGTGGTTTCAAAGAAACCTTTTAAAGATTTGAATGAATTGATGCAAAGTGAAGTAAGCAAACCCAGGAGAACAATTTATACAATAGCAATATTTTAAAGACAACAAACTTTGAAAGACTTAGGAACTTTCATTAATGCAGTGACCAATCATTATTCCAGAGGATTTATGATGAAATGGTGTGTCTGCATACCAAGAGTGCAGATTCAGATGTATTTTCCCCCCCCCAGACATGGCTAATTTGCAAAGCAAATTTTTTATTATTTGAGGAAAAAAAAGTCAAAGCTATTGACCCCCAGTATAGGCATTTGCATTGCTTGACCATGCATATTTATTACTAGGGTTTTGTTTTTGTTTTCCCAATGGATGTTAAAGGATAAAATAGATTTTTATTCATTGGAAAACAAATTTTAAAAAATAAACTTTAGCCCATAAAAACAGTATGAGTAGCTATCTTGAACTGAAATCTCACCTTAAAGGAATGAAAAAACTGATTATTCTTTTATATAGGGGATAAAAAAAATAGAAAAGTGATGGGAAAGTATTCCTTCCCTGGCTTTTTTTTTGCTATAGTTTAAATTGGTATTTTTTTCATTTTGCTTAAGTTGTTTTGTTTAGGGATAAAGGATTTGAACCAGGGGTGGGGAACCTGTGACGTTGTAGGCCACTTGTGGCCCTCTAGGCCCTTGGGTGCAGCCTTTTTGACTGAATCCAAGTTTTTCACAACAAATCCTTTTATTAAGGGATTTTGTTCTATGAAATTTGGATTCAGTCAAAGGGCCGCACTTGAAGACCCAGAGGGCCGCTGTAGGTTCCCTACCCCTGACTTAAGCCTGTTTACTTGCAACCTCTCTGAAGCTCACATTCTAATAAATTTTAAGCATACCAATCCTCAAAGCAGAACTTAATTTTAGGAATACTTCTGCCCATTTTGTCATATTCGCATATATTTTCTCATTCTGTGTGTGGATGAGGATGTGCACATGTGCACACACACACAGGACCACTTTCTGAAAATTTAACTGCTTTTTTGTATTGATAATTTTTAGTTTGATTATTTGAATTTGATTTAGCAGGCTACTCTGAGCAAACTCTTCATTGTATTAAGAGGCATAAACAATCAAATACCGTATGAATTTCTAATTAGTATACTGTTACCATGAGGCAAGTTATCTTCTAATTTGTTAAATTATAATTATGTAAATATTAAATTAGTATAACGTTAATACTATCTATTGCTCAAATTTTATACCAAGTGTTTTTTTATCCTAGGTTGTTTTTATTATTATTGTTTTCAGTTAGATGCCATATGTTGACGCCAATCTTAATTATATAAAATACTCTGTACATTAATAGGATAGTTCAGTCCTGTTTCTAGCTAGACAAGGCCCTGAGGCTCAAGAGTTCTTCCCATGAACAAGCTTGAATTATCATTAATAAAAACGTTTGTATCCTCTCACCCTGTTTGGTATTGCTTTTTAAACAAGGAATGGTGGGAAATAGATTATGCTGGGTGCTACGGGAGATACAGAGTTTATGAACAGTCACTACTTGTCCTTGTGGCTTATGTAATCTAATATATAAACTAAAATCCTGCCTTCTACAGGAAGCCTCTCCTTCATTCTAGTGCCTCCTTTCCCTCTATCAATCATTCCCTGTTTATTTTGTACATAGCTTGTCTGTGCATATTTGCTTGCATGTTACCTCCTCAAGCACAGGAACTGTCTTCTGCCTCTGTTTGTATCCCTAGCACTTGGCACAGTACCCAGCACAAAGCAGGGGTTTAATAAATAAATGCCTATTGACCAACTGACTAATTGAGAGTATGACATATAGATACTGTTGTGTGCTGACATTGGTGGAGAGTTAAAAAACAAAGTGCTGTGTGAGACCAGAGAATGGGAAGTATTAGCAGTGGTACAAGGAAGGCTTTAATAAATGGATAGAAATTTAAAAGTTCCAGAAGTGGGGAACCTGCAGCCTCATGGCCTTTTCACTGAGACCAAGTTTTATAGAACAAATCCTTTTATTAAGGGGATTTGTCCTGTGAAGTTTGGATTGAGTCAGAGGACCACACAAGGCCCCTGGAAGGTGAGAAGGGAGTAAATTCTAGGCATAGGAAACATTGTAAGCAAAGGCACTCGACAGGAAAGCACAAGCCATGTTCCAGGAATGGAGCAGTCCAGTGTAACTGGAAAGTAGAATGTGACAGAGAGCAATATAAGATAAGGCTACATGCAGTATGATGCTGGACCATTGGAGGGCTCAACTGCTAGACAAAGAAATTTAAATTTTGCTCAGAAAGCATTGGGGAGCCACTGAAGATTTTTGAGAGTAGAAGCGATGTGATCAGAGATCTGCATAAGGAGAACTGAGCTGACAGTAGATGGATCGGAGAAGAGAGGAATAACCAAAATCACCTTAGAAGGCTATTGCAGTTGTCCAGGTTGGTGATTACCTTGGCTCATGCTAGGGTTGTAGTAATGGAAAAAGAAAGGAGGGGGTAGATACAAGAGATATTGTAGGGGTAGAATTCACAAGATAATAATAATAAAAACAATAATAAGGCTTTATATAGTATTTTAGGATTTGAAAAGTGTTTTACAGGTACTGTTCATTTTATCCTCACAACAACTCTGTGAAGTAGATGTTGTTTTATTATGATTCCCATTTTACCTTTGAGGAAATTGAGGCAAACAGATTAAGTGACTTGCCAAAGGTCACGTAGCTAGTAAGTGACTGAGGCCAGATTTGAACTTAGTCCTTCTAACTCTAGGCACAGCCTTCTATCCACTATAAAGGGAGAGAAAGGAAGAGACAGTGGTACAGGCATACTTCATTTTATTGTGCTTCACAGATACTGCTTAAATTGAAGGTTTGTGGCAACTCTGTCAAGAAAATCTTTCAGCACCATTCTTTGCAGTAGTGTATCAGCAAGCACCCTAGCATACCTAGGGCGGCTACTAGCACAGGTTCTTAGATCTGCTTTTCTAAAGGAAAGCAACTCAAAATGGGTTAACAATCTCACTTTAATCAAACATATCATTTACCTAGTTCAGGGGG
>JAQQSU010010680.1:0-12368 GCA_028627135.1 Pseudochirops cupreus | reverse complement strand
TATTTTTCAGCAATTCAGGCAATCCTGAAGTTCTTGTGGATAGCAAAAAAGGTCTCTCCAAGCTGAGGTCGACTTGCTCTGCTTTATGCTTGATCTGCGGATTAGTAGCGCATTGAACCAACCATGGGGGTCTTTCTATAACATGATTAGCTGTAGCATAGAGCATATGAGTTAATCTCTCTTAGAGAGACATTTAACTATTAGTTAGATATCTCTTAGATCTCATGAAAAGGAGTTTTTATCACTGCAGTACTAAAAGCACCCTACAAGAGGATTTTATTCTATGTTCCCTACTGCTCTAGTTCTACAATGGTTCTGGGAATTTGGTTGATCAATAAGTACTAGTAACTTGATTGATTGACACCTACATCAACACAGCCATCATCGATCTGGGATTCAGGGATTCAAGTGTACAACTCTTGCCAAATACATTTACTCTGAGACCATGCCACTAGGCTCATTATGAGGAGCTTTCAACTGTAGGGCGGGCTAGAACATTGAGCCCTGGGTATGACTTTTATTGCCTAACTTTATAAACTGAAAGCTTGGATCCCGTATCCCAGAAGAATTACAAATTAGTAAACTGATGGAACCTAGATGCTGGACTAGGCTTTCTATATTCTTGAGATCCATGGGACTAGAGAGAAGAACCGGGGCAAATTAAATTGCTTTTGTTTATTCAGTCATATTTGTTTTTCCCATTGTCTCATAGATTTTCTCATTCTATTTTTCATCATTCAAATGGACTTCCAGAATTAAAGTGGGTCTAGATCCTTCATTTCTGTTCATTAAGAAAATATGTATGGTATACAAAAAGTCTGCAATCCAAAATCCTTTTTTATTATTCTCATTTTATATATTTTTTCCACATAATGCACATATACATCAATAGTGCAACAGATAATGGAACAAGAACCTGAGCAGGCTAGATGCTGGAATGTCTATCTATCTATCTATCTATCTATCTATCTATCTATATATATAAGAGATAAGAAACAGATGGAAATAGGTTTTCTTGTTCAGTTATACATTACATTAGATGACTTCTGAGGTCCCTTGCTACTTTGAGATTCTGATTCTGGTTCAGACCTGTGATTTCATTGGTATGGGGACACTCTCAGTGTGGAAACTCCTTAACAATACAGACTGATAACTCATTTGTAACAGTGTTCTTGATAGTCTGAGGAATGGGGTAGCAGAAGGAGGTTAAATAAATTGTTTATTGTCATACAATTAATATGTGTGAGAAGTAAGACTTGAATTCAGGTCTTCCTGACACCAAATTCTTTCTCTAACCTTTATGCCATGCTACTTCTCTGGATTATCAGAAATTAGTATTTGGGTATGATGACTGATGTTAAATTTCAATTATGACAGATGTTGATTTAAGAGCTTTGTGGTAAGAGTGTGGAGGACTTTCATTTCTTCACCAGGGGAGACAATAAAGATAAATGAAGAGCATAATGTCTCTTCCACCCTTCTGCTCCAGGGGATCATTGTTTATCCCAAATAGCAGGGACTTATTTAAAGAAGCAAGTACCATGAAGCCATTGGGTTCCAACACATTCCTCTATGTTTTTAAAGTATTTCATCATCTTTGTTAGGTATTCAATGTCCTTAGTTGACACAAAATTAAATCAGAGAGAGTCATGATTTGCCTGAAGACACATGACAAAGCAATAATTTTGTTGGAGCACAACTCAGAGCAATATTTTGTGAACATGCAGCTTCATTAGGCATTATCACTTTTTACCCCTTTGTTCCAGGATGAATTCCAGTACTCAGAGAATATAATTATCTCTCATGTTGTGTGCTTTGTAATTTTTAAAATCTATATTTTAGCATAATTTGTTTCATTTCATTTGTGCATCAAAGGTTTATTCGTACAGCCTTCATGTAACATTTTCTGGAGGACATTTAGTAGTTCTGTGTGTGCAATTATATAAATTTCTTTCAACAGATTTTTTTTACCGAAATGAAAGCATTGAAATGTTTGGCAATTTCTTCCTAAGTCTGACTAATAATTGGTCTCAACATATGTCTCCCAAGAAGGTACAATATTGCTAATTAGAGCCTTCTCTGGCCTGTTCCAAGAAAAAGCAAAAAGCTTCCATAAAGTCATTAATATGATTTTTTTTCTTTTCCACATCTTATTGTCAATTAATTTATGATTAAATTTTAAGGGAATGTAGCCACTTCTTTCCTATGTATAAAAACTAAGTTGTTAATAAATTAGGAGCTTTAAAAAATTATGACTTCAAGCAGTCTTGAAAATGAATGCTATAAATTTTTGTTTCAATAACTTGTATTTTTATAAATGTTATTCTTTACTTTATATCCAGAATCAAAGTTTTGTCATTTTAAAAATCCAGAATTTTTTCTAGGATTAAGTATTTTTATTTACTACACTTTTGTCACCCTACATGCTATTACAATATCAAACTAGGGAATATTTATGTATTTTTAAAACTTAGAGAAGTTTGGTATATGTCCTCAAAAAGGAGCATGAACTATGTGTTGTATAAATCATAATTGCTTATGTCAGCATTTTTCACATTCCTAAAGGTCATTTGTGTAAGGACTTTTTTTCCAGTGACATGTTGTCACAGTCCTACATGCTTTAGCCAGTAGTCTTTGTGGTACTGACTACAACTCCCTGGTAATAAGCCTTTTCAAATTAGCTAGGCAGGCCCTTAAATGTACTACGTACATCTCCAGCCCATACTCTGAGCTATGGTAGCACCATAGCATTCCATTGGAGTTTCAGCTATAAAGGACCTTCAAGATCACCTAACATTGTGCCCCTTCCTTTTGGAGATGATAAAATTGGATGCCAAAAAGATGTACTGACTTGCTCAGTCAAATAGCAGCTGGATTTCAACCCAGACTTCGAGAGTTTAGGGTTCCAATGGAATAGCTATTGAATGCTCCAGTCACCCATGTCTAAGCCTCAGTGAGGCATGGGAATAAGATATTTGTGAATAAATAAAAGTTTACATATTAATAATAACATATTTGTGTCATGTCTTAGAATTACAAAATAATTTTACATTCATGATCTCATTTAATTCTTACAATAACCCTGTGGACAGGTATGCAGAAGAACACAAGGAAGCTCAGGTTCAGAGAAGATGAAAGACCTATTCCAGGTCACACAGCTAATTTGTCTAGAACTGGGACTCATACTTAAGTAACGATAAAAATCTCAAAATTACAATTAATCTTAATAACAGACTATACCTAAAGGCATATATAACTGAGTTTATAAAGTATCTGATAGAATCTGTTTCACTCCCAAACGTAATCACCTCTGCTGAATATAATCTCTGAAATGATGAGCCGTGGGAATTAGATCTGTGAATCCACTGACATAGGGAAGTCTTATTTTAGTAAACTCTATCTGCCTTTGCAAATTAACACCTATCTTATAAACAGTCTTTGAAAAAAGATCTTATAATTTATTGTCATAGGGATTATGCCTAGAACATTGAAGTTCAGTGATTTATGCAGGCTCACATGGTCAGTATGTGTTAGAGGCAGGATTTGAACCCAGGTCCTCCTGTCTTTCTGGCCAACTTCCTATCCACTAGGCTAAACTAGGCTTCACACCTGAGCTAGAATTATAAAGTCCATTTCAATGAATGTAGTATATTATTACTATTGCAGCAAATTCAACTACTTAAGTAATTGCTATTGCCACACAATAACAATGGCCCTGAAAAGAATATTAATGCCCTTCCTCATCAGCATCATTGCTAAATTCTTCTGCTGATTTGTATCCCCCTAGCCCACTGCTGATTGAGGGAATCTAAGTTAAGGACTGGGGTTGCATGATCGCTATCATTATTCCTAGAAATTATAATTTTGAGACTACTGACAGTAGAATAGGAAAACTTCAATTCTGAAAGAAGCTTTTTGGAATAAGCCACATGATCTATTGTTGTTGTTCAATTATTCAGTCATGTTTGATTCTCTGTGACCCCATGGATCATAGCATGCAAATTCCTTCTAATTTCAACTATATGCTAGTCTGTACAAGTTCATTGCTTCCATGATACTATCTACCTATCTCATCCTTTTCCTTTTGTTTTTAATATTTCCCAACATCAAGGTCTTTTGCCAATACAATAAGTCCCATCTTCTCATTATGTGGCCAAAATAGGTAAGTTCCAGCTTCAGTATTTGGCATTCCAATACATAGTCTGAGTTAATTTCTTTAAGTATTGACTGATTTGATTTCCTTGCTGTCCAAGAAACTCTCAAAAGTCTTCTCCAGCACCATAATTTGAAAGTATCAATTCTGTTGCTCTTAGCTTTCCTTATAGTCCATCTTCCACAGCCATATATTGCTACTGGAAAAAGCATAACTTTAACTATATGGACTGTTGTCAGCAAGGTGATGTCTCTGCTTTTTAGTATGCTGTCCAGATTTGCCACAGCTTTCCTTCCAAGGAGCAAGTGTCTTTAAATTTCATGACTGCAGTTTCTGTCTGTGGTGACCTTTGAGCCCAAGAATATAAAATCTGACACTTCTTCCATTTTTTCTCCCTCTATTTGTCAGGATGTGATAGCAGCAGTTGTCAAGATCTTAGATTTTGGGGTTTTTTTATGTTAAACTTCAAGCTAGCTTGTACACTTTCCTTTTTCACCCTCATGATCTATTATACATCCATCAAAAACTCATATATGAGGAGGTATTTGTAGCCCCCTAGGCAGTATATACACCGAGATGGGATTCCCCAGGAAAACTCTTGCAGTCTAAGTTAAACTGAATAGTGATTCTGCTAAGCTAATGATTTATCATTCCCTGAATCTGCCTTTCTTATTATACATTCTTTCCTCCTCTTCCCACTTCTCTCTGCATCCCTATGAAATTCAATGTATTCCTACACCAAATAATGTATGAAAGTGTGTTATTTTGCATGACAAATTTGGATGAAAATAAAATTCAAGTGACACTCATTTCTCCAACTGCTACAATGTATACATTCCTATATGTGCAAATTTGCTATGCTGTTAACAATTTTCCCCAACTTTTCTCCCATTTTCCTCTAATGTATCCTCCCCTCTCTTTTATTCTTCATTAACAGCAATTTCTAAACGTAACAAAGGTTCTTTAGGTCTTTTGTCTTCATTCCCTAGCTCTTTGACTCATAGTGCAATTATAGAGTACTGGCCCTAGAGTCAGGAGGACCTGAGTTCAGACATTTAACACTTACTAGCTGCATGACCTTGGAAAAGTCACTTAACCCCCATTCCCTGTCTTCCCCTCCTCCAAAAAGCAAAAAAAAAAAAATCCATTAAAATGTAGACTGTTCATCCTTAAAATGTCCTTTTTGATTGTACACCTTTTGTTTCTTTTATTTGTATTTCAAAGTTTCTTTTTAGTTCTTTTTTTTTAATCAAGTGTAGTGCCAATGCAATATTCATAGCACCAGTGGTCACTATAAATATGCGCGCATGTTGCTCAATCACAAATTGTAGCAGACTCTCCATATAGAAGACAGAAGCAAAACATTTATTCAGACACCAGAAAACCAAATTCCAGCACCAGTAAGCTGATTCCATCATAGTAGCAAAGAAGTTAATAAGCCACAACAGCACAGAGAGCCACAGCATCCATTAGCCTTCTCACAAACCAACATTTACTCTCAAACCTAATTGTCTACTTGCCTGCTATCCTCTCTCCTTCCACCATCTAGCTGTTCTGACTCCCCACTTCCTGTGGGCTCTGCTCCACCCTCCATCAAACTCCTCCCACCATAGGCTCCATGTGATTACATTCATCCTATTAGGAGCCAGAATTTATTTTCAAAGCAGGGGAGGTCTTCAAATTCCCTTACGCTTATTAGGGGGCAGGGAAGATCTTCAAATTCTTATTACCATTACATCAGGGATGCTTGAAAAATCCAAATTTCTTTGCATGTCTTTTCCCCCTGTAGAATCATCCTCAGTTTTACTGGGGAAGTTATTCTTTGTTGTAGACAAAGGTCTTTTCCCCTTTGGAATATTTTAATGTGTCTTTCCCACTCCTTTATCATTATAGTTGCTAAATCCTTTGCAGTCCTGATTGTGGTACCTTGATATTTTATTTCTTCCATTCTATCTGCTTGTGATTTTTCCCCCTTTTGTTCAGAAGCATTGGATTTTGACAATGACATTTTCGTGAGTTTTCATTTTGGGGTTTCTTTCAGGCTGTGATCAGTGGATACTAACTATTTTTCACGTTAACCTCTTTTTAAGAATTTAATAATTTTCTTTAATAATTTCTTAAAATATAATATTCAGGTTGTTTTTTGGTTTTTAGCCATGGATTTCATATGTATACATAAATAGCCATATGTAAATACACACATGTATATATGAAAAAGAAAGAGAGAAGAGTGAAGGGTTTGTGAGGTTCAAATGAGATAATGAATATAAAGTACTTTGCAATCTTTAAAATGTGATGTAAATGACAATTATAATGATGATCCCTATTGTTACTGTTATTATTAGCCTAATGAAATCTGGTTTCCAGTTTGATGATGACTTCGTTTCCTGAGCTTTCTATTGAGCTCTTGTTGAGCTCAAGCAATGTTTAAAGGATAATAGAGATGTGTGCCGGTAAAAGTTTAACAAACAAGCTCTATGAAAAAAATCTACACAGATGTTGAAATTTAATCTGCACTATTAACACTTTCTTAAACATATACAATCAATAAAACAAATCAAGCCCTGATTTGTAACAATTGCCAATTTCTGAATTATATTCACGATGAAAATTTAACAATCAGCTCTTGAAAGCCTATTAAGGCTGGCTCCAACATATTCTTATATACAGCAGTAAGGGGATTTATTTTGCTTGATTAGGAATATTTGTTATAGGAATTTGTTTTACTATTCCCTTTTTATTTTTCTTTTTTAAAACAATCTTAATTTGCTCAGTTGTTTTACTTTGTGTGACTCTTAGAGAATGGGGGTAATTTGTAAATATTTGTGATGCAAAAGTAAAACATCAAAAAATAAACTAATGTAAAAATGTTTAAAGAATTGGAATTGGTAAATACATTAAGTTTTTTTTTCAAAAAGAAAACATATTGACTCAAAAATGCTAGCAAGAGATGTAATTTAAAAGATGCGATTTGACCTATGAATGTTAAAGTTCTATTTCCCACAGGGTCATGGAGATATATACATCATCGGAGGATCATAGATTTGGAGCTAGAAGAGATCTTAAAGGTCGTCTTGTCAAACCCCTTAAGAGACTGTGGCTCACTTAAACTTACAGCTATTAATTGGAAGATGTGATAGGAAAGAAGGAAGGAAATGAGTTTTATGAATATGCCTACTATGTGCCAGGCACTGTGCTGAACATATTACAGATATTTCAACAACTCTCGCTGCCTCAAATGCAGGTGGTATTGAAATGTAAATTTTCTGCACTCTTTTTACTGCACCATGCTAGACATAAATAGGCCCTGGAAAAACTTTACAGGAAGAGCTGCATAAAATATATCATCAGTAAAATGGAGGATGTGAAAATAATTTGGGAAATCACCAAGTGAAATTGATGATTTACTGATAGACAACTTGTGTGCTTCACTACTAAAGCAATGTCTTGATATGTAACAGCAGCATCTCAGTATGTTGGGTAGCCCCCTTGTGGAGGAGCTGCACAGGACTAGAGAGAGAAGCCTGGGTTTCAATCTGCACATTTGGAGATCTACGTCAATGAGATGGAGATTCACAGTAGTATCATGATTCTTTGTTCCATATGCCAGGATCTACTTTTTATAATAATAGAATCAGGTGTATAGATGTGCTGGGGCCAGCTTAAATCACCTAATCAGAGCCCATTGTTAAATTTTCTGTGCGAGCATTTACATCTCAAGAATCAAAATGCTAGTTCTTTTTGTGGTGGCCAAGAATTGGAAATTGAAGGGATGCCCATCAATTAGAGAATGGCTGAACAAGTTGTGGTATGTGATGTAATACAATACTACTGTTCCGTAAGAAATGATGAGCAAGTGGACTTCAGAAAAACCTGGAAAGACATATATGAACTGATGCTGAGTGAAGCGAGCAGAACCAGGAGAACATTGCATACAGTAACAATAACATTGTGTGAGGACTAACTTTGATAGACTTAGCTCTTCTCAGCAAAGCAATGATCTAAGACAATCCCAAAAAACTCATGGATGGAAAATGCTATCCACATCCAGAGAAAGAACTATGGAGTTTGAATGCAGATTGAAGCATACTATTTTCTTTCTTTTTTTTCTTCTTTCTCATAGTTTTTCCCTTTGGTTCTAATTCTTATTTACAATGCGACTGATACAGAAATATGTTTAATATGATTGTACATGTATAGCCTATATCAAATTGCATGTTGTCTTGGGGAGAAGGGAGGGAGTAGGAGAAAATTTAGAACTCAAAATCTTATAGATGCAAAATATTGAAAACTAAAAATAAATTTAAAAAAGAATCACGATGCTACAAATTCGGACTCTATTTGTGGCAGGTAGGTGGCACAGTAGATAGAGTGCCAGGCCTGGGATCAGGAAGACTTATCTTCCTGAGTTCAAATCTGGCCTCAGACACTTACTAGCTGTGTGACCCTGAGCAAGTCACTTAACCTCATTTGCTTCAGTTTCCTCTTCTGTAAAATGAGCTGTAAATGTCAAACCACACCAGTATTTTTGCTAAGAAAACCACAAATGGGGTCACAAAGAGTTGGACGTGATTCAACAATAACAAACAGCTTTATTAATTGTTTTGTTGATTGTCTAGAACTAGACCAACATAAAAAAGTGATGGAGAAATGATTAAACTAAAAAGTGTATCACATATCCTTTTTTTTTCCCCAAAGAGATGATGATTAAACATTTACCAGTATACCTGACTGCATCGGCTGTTCCCTATCATTCAGGTCAGATCTCTGATTTTTACAAATGAGAAGCTCCAGCACACTCCTGAATGTATCTATCCTCACCTTTCGCTACATAATTCTCTTATTGGGTTCAAATATTGACTCTGTTACTTCCAAATTATGAGTCCTTGACAAAGCACTTAATCTGCTGGTTCTTAGTTTTTTCCCACCTTTAAAATGAGAGGTTTGGACTAAATGATCTTTATGGTCTATCTCAGTTCTATGATTTCAGTGTCATTCCTAGTACCTTGAGTGAATTGGTAGTAGAATCATACATTTTGGTACCTGTAAGGTTACTTAGATGTCGTTTGCTTATTTGACATTTTATAGACGAAGACATTTGAGTAATTGTTTGTTGCCACCGATTCTGTGAATCTGCTGTAAAGTGTTCCAGTGAGTTGATAGAAATTCTCATTATGCTACTTCTCTCTGAGGATTATTGCAAATGCAAATGATATTTACAGTTCTGTTCTTTTTCTTTCCTCTTTCTCCTCTTTCCTTGTCACAGATATAATGGCATGGTGAAAGAATTCTTGCTCTGACTTAGGAGATATAGATTTGAATCTGGGTTTGATATTCACTAGCTGTGTGATCAGGGATAAGTCATTTATTCTCTTGTTTCCTCATTTCTAAAGTGAATTGAATAACTCTTGCATTTCCTGCCTCAAAAGGTTGTTAAAATGGGGAGCTGTAAGCTTGCCAGAAAGGTTTGCCACTGTACTGGAGGGGATTCAGGGTAGAATCGACATTGAGGAGAGATTGTCTATAGATGGTGAGGTCCCCCAGATGTTTCTATTTTTTGATACTACTGTGCTTATCAGTGATCATCAAGCCCTAGGACAATGCAGAGCATCATGAAAAAGATTTGCTATTGCTCAAAGAAATTCGTATGCTTATCTAAACAGGTAAAGCCAGGTAGTTGAAAAATGTTCATTTCCCAGGAATGTGCATGTGGATGGATGCTCTATAGACCTTGTCCAACAGCATGTATATCTGAGACACATTTTTGACTTTTTATTCCTCCAGATAAATTTTATCATTTCTTCTAGATCTATGAAGTGATACTTTGATAGTACAACAACAAATTTGTAAATCATTTTAGGGTTATTGTCATTTTTATAATAGTAGCATAGCTCAACCATTAGTAATTAATTCCCCCCCCCAGTGATTTTGTTTGTCTTTATTTCTGTAAAGAGAGTTTTGTAATTATAATCATATAATTCTTCATAGCAGGATTTCCAGATATTTTGTACATTTTGTAGTTATTTTAAAGGGAATATCTCAGTCTATTTCTCTTGGGTTTTGTTGGTAGTATACAGAAAAACCAATGCTTTCTGTGGGTGTATTTTATATCCTGCTAGTTTATTTAAGTGATTATTTTTAAAATTAATTTTAGTTGACTATTTAAGGTACTCTATGCAAAACATGTTATCTCCAAAACATTATCATTATGTTTCTTCTTTGCCCATGGACATTCCCTCAATATGGTTTTCTTGTCTTATTGGTATACCTAATATTTGCAGAATGACTTCAGATAATAGTGGTAACAGTGGACATCCTTGCTTTTTTGGAAAGGATTTCTTTATTTTAAAGAAAGCTATCCCTTTGTTTTAAATAGATATCATTTACTATATTTAAAAAGATTATTCCTCTGTTTTTTAACATTTTAGCATAAAACTTTGTTTCATCAAAATCTTTTTGTGTACCTGTTGATATAATCTTATTCTTTTTTTATTATCAATGTTTATTTTTATGTATATTTATTTGTCTGTATATTTATTTATATATTTATTTATTATTATTATCAATATTTTTATTTTAACTGCTATAGAACCAACTCTACTTTCTTGATATAAATACAACCTGGCCATGGTGGATAATATTTTTTAACATTTTGTAACCTCTTTGCCACAATATTCTCTTCCTCAGGAGATTTTTAATGTCAAAGTATTCTGGTTTTTTTACCTTATGCAGTGAGGTACAAATATATATATATGATTTATAACATATATATGTATGTATGTATATTACTGATCAATGGTCTTCTTTCTTAGTATAAAAGAATTAGCTGTTTTGAAAGACAGCATGGTATAAAAGAAAGAACATCAGAATTATAGTTAGAAAATGTGAGCTCCAGTTCTGGTTTGTCTAGTTATTAATTGTAATACCTTGAGCCAGTCACTTCATCCTTTTAGGTTCTAATTTTCTCATCTGTAAATTAAAGGGAGAGAATGAAATGATCCAAAGGTTACTACCAACCCTGTGATTCCAGTTATTTACTCTTACAACTTTCAGATTTAATTTACATGGGTGATAGTATCTCTATATATCCTCACCCAGTAATAAAAGTAGGAATAATAATTGAGAGGATGAAGCCCTTGAGCCTAGTGACCTGATTTTGATTACATGACTAACCACTTCTTGCTTATTCAAAATGAGTGGGTTTCAAAGTTCTTCATGCCTAGGTATTTAGGAACTTTGCATTTATTTGAGTAGAGCTTATTTCATCTCATAATTTTCTTTTTCTTCTAGACCTGTGATTTCATTTGTGAAGGCAAACTCTTAGCCATCTCTTGTATAATTTTGGTTAGAGAGCGTTGCCTTGGACATTAAGATGTTAAGCAGCTTATTCAGATTCATACAATACCAGTCTGGGCAGAATTTGAACTCAAGTCTTCCTGACTCCATTTCGTTGCCTGGGGTTTCAATTTAAGATTTGACAGGTCAAATACCTTGGTGGTACTCTTTCTTCATCATCATCATCACTATTAGTAGTATTCTTATCATTGTTATTATTAATAGTCTAAATCTATGAATTAATTAGTCTAAAACTCCTTGTGCAGAGATTTCATTCACTGGTGCTGATTGGTTTCTTTCTTTCTTTTTTTTTTTGCATTCAGAGAGTTTGGCTGAGAACTGTGATATTAAATGAGTTACTCATAGTCACACAATTAGTATATATTGGAGGAAGATCTTGAGTAGAAGGAGAAGGGTTGACATAGTAACACCTATTATGTGCTAGAGACTGTGCTTTTTTTTTCTTTATAATTATAATCTCATGTCATCTGTATAACAGATATACCTGCAAGGTAGATGCTACTGTATGATTATTCCCATTTTACAGTTGAGAAAAATGAGGCTGTTAGAAGTTAAATAATTTGCCTGGGGTCACAAAGCTAGGAAGCTTGAACCCACTTCTTCCTGACTTGAAGGTCTCTTCTGTATGATGCTGCCTCTAATGAATTTTAGTCTTGTTACTATGTCTATCATCCCTTTTAAATTCCTAGTATGTGGGAAACTAAATAATTTAACCCTAAAGAATTCGTGGGTCAAAAAAGAAATTATAGAAACAATTAATAACTTCATTCAAGAGAATGACAATAATGAGACATCATACCAAAACTTGTGGGATGCAGCAAAGGCAGTTCTTAGAGGAAGTTTCATTTCCCTGAATGCA
>JAQQSU010001068.1:0-15344 GCA_028627135.1 Pseudochirops cupreus | reverse complement strand
CATAGGAGAGAATAGACTGGGGGAGGGGGGAAACACTGGGATGGCTATTTTGGGGTGGTGGGTGGGGGAAAGATGGGGAGAAAATATGTAACTCAAAAAATTTAAAATAAATAAATAAATTTGGAGCGTCAAAAAAAAATAAATAAAAGGAAAGACCCTTCAATAACAAAAAAAAGAAAAAAAGAAGCTATTATACTATAATTCCAGGCAAAAGAAAATGCAAGTACTAAGTTATTCTTTGGTTTGCATGACACTAAGGAATTGACATGACTGACTGATGTTTGGGGGTTTATTTTTCCACTAGTGAATTAACAAAATAAATTAATTATAATGATAGGATGTTGGTGTCTGAAATTGACAATCTTCTAAGATGGCCTAACAAAACTAACACATATTATGACTTCTTTATACCTTAGGAAACAAAACAAAACCACAGTAGAATATAACAAAAATAAAAATCAGAATCTACAGGATCCATAAAAAGCCTGATAAATAGACCACCAGAAGCTTGCAAGTGAGTCTCTATAAACTAAGACAAATTTCCATGATACAAATGCAAACCTCATACCATCCTCGAAAATTCAGGAAATCTGTGATGGAAGTGGAGCATCAGTAGAGACAGAACTGTTGCCTACAACTTCTTGAATATAACTTTAATTTGTAAATGCTTGAGAAGAAGATTCTCCATAGGTGCTGCCATATCAAGTATTCAAAATCCCCAAGTAATTTGAAAAAAAAAACCTTCCAAAATATGGAGATAAGATTAAGAAGAGATTAAAATTGTGTGACAAAAGTGTTATGTTACGTCATCCTGGAGATGTTCAAAAGTTAATTTAACTGACTCCTCCAAAGAGCAGCACACATTCTAGTAGTATTATTCAGTGACAAAAGGCATTCATTTTATCTGCCTGAACAATTGTCCATAATATATAAAATATTAAAGAATAATAACATAATGACTTGGACTTTTCTATCCGTATTCCATCAAGAAGATAATGAAGTGATGATGATGATGATGATGATGATGATGATGATGATGGTGGTGGTGGTGATGATGATGATGCTGATGATGACTTTTGATTAGATGCAAGCCTCATGTAATCCTTATATTTTGATTAGTCATTTTTCAGTTGTGTCCAACTTTTTGTGAACCCATCTGGTATTTTCTTGTCAAAGATAATAGAGTAGTTTGCTTTTGCCTGCTCCAATTTGTTTTACAGATGAGGGACTAAGTCAAACTGGGTTAAATAATTGACCCAGCATCACACAGGTAGTAAGTGTCTGAGGCTGGATTTGAACTCATGAATATGAGAGTTGCTGATTCCAAGTCCAGTGCTCTATCCAATGTGCTACCCTGCTGCCTAAGTCTTATATATATATAGTATAATTAAAATGTATCAGTAATATATGGATGACACAATAAGTTGGGAAGAGCAAAATGCCCTCTTTTTTTTCCCCAATGCTGTTTGAATTTTAATTATGCTATAGAAAATGAGCACATAAAACACCAAAGTAAGCAGGACATGCACTACCCATAGAAGGCAACTGCCAAGAGAGTCGTGGCATTACTTACATAGATGGAAGTACGTGAGAATAATAAGAAATCGGATGGGAAAGGGAATTGAACAAAAGAGGAATAATGGCATTGGCTTCACAACAGAAAAGCTGCTTATTGAATAAATAAAGGCACATATGTAGGGCACTCTAGACACCAAGACAATACAGAGTATTCCTTGACTGGGAAAAGAAGCAGTTTTGATGATGTTGACTATGTGAAGACATAAAGAAGGGTAATATATGTTTGAGTGGGTGAAATACGGCTCTGTGTGTGTGTGTTTGTGTGTGTTAGGGTGTCTGTTGGAAATAAAGCTTGCTTTGTTTATCTAGACATTTTATGTCCCCAAACAACATAAAAAAAAAACATGTCAGCCACCTATTCCCTCTGTGACCCTGGGCAAATAACCTTTTCTCAAACTCATTTTTTATATTCTGTGAAGGGAGAAAATATCTGTTCTGCCTGTCTCATGGAGTTGTCAGAGTTACCAAATGAGAGAAACCATTCTGACACGCATTCCTTTTTTGGAGGGCAAGCAACCTTGCAATGAAAGTACTCAGTCCCAGTTTATCAGTGGAAAAATGGAGGCAGAGAGATGTTCAGTAGCATGCATTAAACTACAAAGCAATTGAGTGGTAAAGCTAAGAATCTGGTGCAGATTTTGTGTCTCCATATTCAGAAAAATTTCCATTGTCCGAGGCTGCCTCCTTTAAATTGTGAAAATGTTTTTAAAATACTGTACTCTTTGTTCCTTCTATATGAAAGTTGCTATTACTTTTATTTATTACTATTTTTTCAAGCTTTCTAAAGCAATCCTTTGGTAGTTCAGTTAGCATGGCACAGAATAAGTAAGTGGATTTAACTAATATAGTATTTTTGTTATGTTGGCTTGGCCTATCCTTGAGCCATGAATAGTTTTCCAATTTATTTCTATAAAGAATATTTTGTAGTTTTGTTCAAAATTCAGGTAGGTGAGACTGCAGCCAAGCTTCAAGTTAGATTCTTGGTAAATAAAATCACAGGTATTTCAATTTCTGTAATTTTTAAGGGAATTTCACTTTCTTTTTCCCCCTGCTGGAGTCTTTGGCAACAGACATAAATTCTGATGACTTCTGTAAGTTTATTTTTCCAATCGAATAAATATTTATTAAACACCTACTACATACTAGGCACTGTGCCAAGCACTGGGGATATAACTAATAAAAAGGAAAGACCATCCTTACCCTCAAGGAGCTGACCACTGATGGGAAGAGAGAACACAAAAGGAGGCAGAAAAAGGGGGGAGGGACATTGAAAGGTACCCAGCACAAGGGTATATTTTTCTGTGGAGTTCAAAGCCAGGCAGAGCAGCAGAGGGAAAGCGGATGCAAAGTCCAGTTTCTGGCCCTCTCCAAAGAAAGACAATGGGAGGGGTTTGTTCTACCACCTTTCAGTCCTGAAATCAGAAAAGAGAGGGAGCTGAGGGAGGGGGTGTCAATCACAGTATGGTTTAGTTACATGGTGATGAGATTATTAGTGATGAAGTTATCCTGGAAGGAGGCTGTAATTCCATGGAGCTGAAAAGCAGTCAAATTAGCAGATGCCAAGTGCAGTTTAAATTCTGCAACTTCACTGAAGTTGTTAATTCTTTCAATTATTTTTAGTTTATAATTTTCTAAGCAAATATATACAATATATCCTTTGAAAAAAGTAATAATTTTGTTTCTACTTTCTTATTCTCTATATTAAAGTTTAATCAACATCCTTTATTTTTAAATTACAAACATTTACAGATTATGTTCACTCCAGGAAAGTTTGCTTTTAACAAGAGTATAATAGATGAAATTAGTTGTACTGTGACCTCATAAGAAAGTCTATTCACCATTTCACATCTGTAGAACCTGTGCCTTATTTTTTTTTATTAAATTGCATTTTAATTAACAGAAATCAAGAGGGAGGATGAGTGGGAGGGAGAGAAATAATGAGGGAGAGAAAAAGAGAGAGAGAGAGAGAGAGAGAAAGAGAGAGAGAGAGAGTGTGTTCTTCTGCCATACTACTACCCCTATTCACAGCAATTACTCTTTCATGGTTCCCAAACTCTACAAGATGCAACATCCAAAGACATGAAATCAGCTCTTAAATTTCCTAAGAATCAATACCCAAACAACACCCTTCCTCATACACGTGATGTTAGGAGTCTCACCCAATAGATAATGTCTTTATGGTCCCACTCTTCCTTTTATTTCACTAATTGGTTACAATGTACCCTATCACCAAAACAGGGGAAGGGCAGTCAGGTCCAAACACAGAATCACAGCACCCTGGATTTGAATGGGATTCCCTCTAGTCCCCACCCGTACCTGGATAAAAATTCCCTCTATAATATAGACAACAAGTACTAATCTGCTTGAGCCTCACTATCCACTCTTCCAGGCTTCATGTAGGAGAGAAAAGTTGAGTTTGTAAAAATACATGCACAAACTCCTGCTTTGTGAAATGTACTGAATAGCGCTGTTCATCTTCCTTCCCTGGCATTCCAAGGTTGAGGTGGACAATGAAGCTATCTAGGTGCATCATTGAAATCTTGACTTCTTCATTGACCTGTAAACCCCATTCTTTCTGGAAAATGAAAGGGAAGTCCATCACTAAAATACTAGTTCAGTGTCTAAGGCCTGAGAGCAAGGAGTAATTCCTTCTCTGACACACGAGCCACAGCACTTGTCTATGAAACTTTCTCTTTTTGAGTTTCCTTGTCTTCATCCATATCGATGGCATTGTACTAGGCAGACTCTGAAGTCTCTTCCCATTCTATTATTCCCATTCTATTATATGTGCTCAAATATATATTTGTGGATTCTGCTCTAAGCATCTTGGATCACCACGCACCTAAGTACTCATTTGAAAAATAGTTACTGAGCAATTTTAGAAAAAGTGTCATTTTGCTATGATCTTTTCATGCCTTAAATGATGTCTGCTGGTGTAGTCACTCACAGCAATCTTTAACTTTCAAAGGGGCATCATCAACAAGAGGGTTAGATTTCTTTCTACTTGTTACCCTGGGGACAAAGTGATGAGAGGGACGTTGCCTAGAGAAATATTTAAGTTAGCTATAAGGGAAATCTTCATTACAGTAAGAATCGTCCAGAAATGTTCCCAGCTTCCTCCAGAGATCTCACCCAAGGTTTTTAACCAGACATCTAGGTTGTTTTAGAGGGCGTTCATATGCAGGCACACTGAGATCTAAATAATCTGTATGTTTCCATCCATATCTGAAATTCAAACTAAGACACAGAGCTCATTTCTCCCCAAGATGTTGCACTGGCAAATAAAAAATATTGAAGGACCTGTATCAATTTGTGAATGACTAAGCTATGCAAGACTACTCTTTAAAAAAGGTCTTGGTGTTCTATTGTTACATTTCAAACATATTTATAGATAATTTTATTTGTAGGTTTATTTTTATTATCATTTATAGATATTTATCGGTTGCTCCTACTTCATGAAACATCTCCTATAAAAAATTAAATTAATAAGCATTGACTTCATATGAAAATTCATTCAGCATTTAACACGCATAGCATTTTAACCTCTCTATTTAAAAGCAATTAATAGAAAATCTATTATCTCTCCTCTCTTCCTTCTATGTACTCTTTTCTTCCTATTTAAAGTTATTACTCTTTTCCCCACTTTTAATCTTTTACTTAGTGCGCCTCTCCAAACTTAAGGTGTTTTTTTTTTAATATTTTAAAACAAATAACTTCCTGAATACACATTCCCATTTATATTTCTCCTTTCCCTCTTTTTTTCTTATTTGTTTCCCTGTTCAGTTGAATATATTTATGCACTAAACTCTGTGTGTGTTCTGCCCTCTTTTGACCAGTTTAGATTAAAGTCTAATTCAAGGGACATTCTATTTCCCCACTCTACTCATGTTTGTATGTAAAAACTGATTATGTCTTAATACAGTTCCCTTTTTCTCCCATCTCCCCTTAATGTACATTCTCCAACGACCTCTTTTCTCTTTTTTCTTACGTCTTCAAAAAAAAACTCTTTATCAGTCTTTGTCTCAGTTGATTTCTTGTATGACCCCTGTAAAATAGAGGATCAAAAGAAATCTTTTGACATTCTCTTTCCTCTCCATTAGAATATAAACAGTTCTCTATCTATATTTAGAGTTCCTTTTCAATTCTGCTTTTTTCAAGAATATTTGAAAATCAATTTCATTCAAAATCCATTTTTGTTCATAGAATGTGCTATTCAGTTTTGCTGGGTAAGATATTCTTGGTTGTAGACTTTTGTATTTTGTCTCATAGAATATTACATTCCATGTTCTCCATTTCTTTAAAGTGATAGCTCCTAAATCTTGTTCAATCTTGATTGTGGTTCCTCAATATTTTAATTCTTTCTTTCTGGCTGCTCCTATTTTTTTTCCTGGAAGCTCTGCATACTGGCAATAGTGTTTCTAGGAGTTTTTATTTTGGGGTTTCTTTTAGGAGGTCATTAATGCATCCTTTATATTTTTCAACTTTCTATCTCATTCTTATACATCAGGATGTTTTTAAAATGATTTCTCAAAAATTATATCCAAGCTCCTTTTTTTGGTTTTGAAGTTCAGGTCATTCTATCATAACCTGGCTCAAGAAACACAAGACTGATTTACAAAATAAGGTGCACTTTTTTGAGAATCTCAAAACTCACACTGTCACTGTGAGGGGAAAAAAATGTTTCCACCCCCATCCTCAGTTGAGGATTGATCTCCACTTAGTTTTCTTTGTGAAAAACTATAAATCCCAGAGGGAATTTGTGATCCACCAACTATGTTCTTGGTAATTGTTACACATTCTAAGTGTTTAGTTATCTCATCTTGATCTATTTTCTAGGTGAGTTATGTTTTTATGTCAAATATCTTACAGTTTCTTCAATGTCATTCTTTTGACTTTATTTTAAGAATTTATGCTGACTCTTAGAACTATTAATTCATCCATTCTGATTTTTAGTGAATTTTGACTAGATTATTCTTTTATACCTCTTCTATTAAACTGTGGAGCTTTATTTCCAGTTTTCTTCTCCTCTTCTTCAGAGCAGCTGTTGAGGTAGTAGGTAGAGTATTAGGTTTGGAATCAGGAAGCCTTGAGTTCAAATTTGGCCTTAAACACTAACTCTGTGACCCTGAGCAAATCATTTAAGTTCTGTTTCATCTGCGTTTCTTCAACTATGAAATGTGGATAATCATAGTGTGTATTTTTCAGATTGTTGAGAGAATCAAATGAGATTATGTTTGTCAAAATGATTTAGCACAGTGCTTGACAGAGAGTAGCAACTTTATAAGTGCTTATTCCTTTCCCTTCCATAGCTATCTTTTCTTTTATAATTAAAAGCATCATTTTTTTTCTGAAAAATTCCAGTTGTTCTTGTGGAGGTTCTGAGAAGAAGGGGTTTTTTTGTTGTATTTTTGCTACTGGGTTTGTGCTCTGATCATTCATAGCATAATAAAAATTTTTTTTTCTGTTTTATCGTTTATTTTTTGTTGCTGAGGACTCAGGAGCTGAGTTCTGGATGGAACTATCCTTCTGGAAGGACCTATCCTTCATACTGGTAGCCTTTCTTTATGCCTTTTCCATTGCCACAGTCTCCAAAATTCTCTAGTATAATCAACCCTGGTTGAAACCTTTCCATTGGTTGAGGAGAGAGAGTAAAGGGAGGCTTTTTCTTTCCTCCTCAGTTAAATCAAAGGAAGTCCTCTTTTGGTGTAAGAGACCTAATTAAGGCTTTTTCCATTGCACCTGAAGTCTATCAAGATTTTAACAAAAATTCTAGTAAGTCTCTCCTAATTATTTGACATCAGGGAGAATAGGCAACCATACTTTCAAATGAATTGTCCCTTAGAATATGTCTTGGCAACAAAATTCCATTCTGCTTAAATCATGGATCTGATGTGGTATGGGACTTTGAATTTTTCTGTGCCATTCTTTGTAGACATTCTGACTTTTCCATCATTAAAAGTCTTCAAGAAAGAAATATAGCCAGGGAGTTAGCTGTTTTACCTAACAGCACATCCTGAGTTCAGGAGCATTGTGTATCAGGAGATAAGATATGTAAACTTGTCAAGGCTAGGATCTATGTGCAATTTCCATTTCAAAGATATTCCTAATCCCACTTTTTCTGAGCTGAATCAATTTGCCACTTATTTCCTAAGAAATGGACATATTTTCTTGAGTGCTATTTTCACATCTTTGTTTCTCAGGGAGTAGATGAGAGGGTTCAAGGCTGGGGTCGCTATGGTATAGAATATTGAAGCTACTTTGCCTTTCTTCAGAGACTGACCAAAAGTAGGAAGTATGTATATATAAATTATCGTGCAATAATACATGGAAACCACAATAAGGTGGGAGGAACAAGTAAAAAATACTCTATTCTTCCCTTCCTTGGTCCGTATCTTCAAGATGCTGGAGATGATGAAACTATAGGACACCAGGATGAGCAGAAAATTGAAAATAGCAAAGAACATGTCTGCCACAACTGCCAGTACGTTGTTGACACTGGTTGAGAAGCAGGAGAGAGGCAATAATGGAGGAATCTCACAAAAGAAATGATCAATGACATTGGGACCACAGAAGGATAAACGAACGGTCATGATGATGTTTATTGTTGTATTGGTCCCACTGATAGCCCACACCACTGATGCTAGGAGACAGCAAACTGCCTTGCTCATGATAGTGCTGTAGTGGAGGGGCTGGCAGATGGCTGCGTACCGATCAAAGGCCATGGCTGTGAAAAGCAAGGCCTCACCAGCCAAACACCAAGTTAGGAAATATATCTGAGCTATGCAGCCACCATAGGAAATGGTGTTCTTGGTTAATAGGTTCTGCAGCAGCTTAGGTACTACAGTGGAGCTGGAGAGAATATCCAGCATGGCCAAATTTGTAAGGAAAAAGTACATGGGAGTATGGAGGCCTGGATTTAGACTAATCACAGTGATAATGAGTGAGTTACCTGTGAATGCCACTATAAAAAGTCCTAAGAAGAGGCTGAAGATAAGGATCTCAACCTGAGGATTTTCAGAAAAACTTTGTAAGATGAACTCAGTCACTGAGGAATGATTAATGGGTGCCATATGATTATCTGGTCAGGTTTTCTTTTGTAAGTGTATGCCCACAAAATTCAACCAACAGTAGATTATTTTGTTCCCTAAAGAGAAGAAAAAAGAATCTTAGTTAAAATTAGGGAAATTAAAATGCTTTGATATTCCAAAATCAAATTTTTACAAAATTGCCTAACTGTATTGCATCACAGACCAAAAATAGAGAAACATTATTTGGTTGGTGAGATCTTCTCTCAGTGAATTAATTTTCTCCACAGAGTAAAATAAAACTGAAACACACACATGTGCACACATTTACACACACACACACACACACACACACACACACATTATTTTCCTTTAGGGAAATCATGTTCTTTTTCATCAGACATTTTGTAACACCTTCAATGCTTTTCTTGAAAATTCCCATTTCTACACTGGCTATGAAGTGAGACCAAATAATTTCAATGGTATCATTCATTTATCTGAGTCTGGGGTGTGAGATATGGACATAATTGGAAGTTCTCTGAACTATTACAGGCCAGAAACAAAACTAATACCCAGGATATAGATAAGGCGTGTGTCTAGAAAGGGGTGGAAAGTAGTGCTGTATCTGTAATGGAAACTAGGTCAGAACCAGGATCAGAAACAGAATCCAAGCATCATACAAATAGATTTGGCCCAAGGTTAAGTAGGTAGTACAGTGGATAGAGTGCTGGACCTGGAGTTAGGAATACCTATGTTCAAATCTCACCTCCAACAGTTATTAATTATATGACTTGGGCAAGTGACTTAATCTCTGTCTGCTATTACAATCTCCTCTTTCATTTAAATACTCACTTTCTTCATAAATATTATTCCCTTTCCCCTTCTCAGTTCAATATATCGACAAAATGCAATTTCAATGTGTAATTCACTTAGTATTCTATTCAGATACCACTATGCCTGCCCATGTGGGACCAGCTCCCTTTTTCAGTTTCCTTTAATCTCACCATAGCTGGACAACTGCTTCTAAAGCATTCATCACTCTTCTTTATAATGGTCCATTGGAGTGGCTGAAAATTACCTAATCAATCTGAATAACAGAAAGAAATCTTTAAAATATTCATCAGCATTCACTCTGAAGTCATAGCAAACTTGATCCAGATAAACAAATCCAATTCCCTCCCCCCCCCCCGAATTTTCTTATGCCATTTTGGCTCAGGTTGCATAATTTTCCTTTTTTCGCTAATTTTTCTTTGTGATGTGCTCAGTATCTGACATGATATTGTTTAGACATAAGATGAAGTTAGTGTTTTACCTGAATAATGGATCCCATTACACATAAAATGTTCACATTTCAATTCCCTGTCCTGATGTCATGTAGATAGATTTTCTATACAAACTGTCTTTCTAGCAAATCTTTAGTTTAAAGAAGGCATCATTTTTTATTTTTCCTGTAAACCAAAGAGTAGTGACAATGGGTTTAAATTATATCAAGGCGGCAAATTGGATCTAAGAAAAAATATAACAAAATAAGTAATTGACCATTTGACGAAAACCAATGGGAGAAGGGGTAGGATCATATAAAAAAATCTGCCAGCCCTTATCTGGATTTAAGTGGATTTCTCTCTAATCCCTCAGTGAACTCATGCAATAACTTGCACAGAGCCTTCTCATCCTTCTAAGTCTAGGAAATCCTCCCTTTCTAACATTGAAAGAAGAATGACTTCTTGAAGGTCTGAAAGCACCAATTTTATGATTATAAGTGCAAAATTAGGAGAAAATTTTACCATTCATCAAATATGCTTTCTAAAATTGTTACCCAAAATGTATTGATCATTTGTCCATAACACTATCTTGCCATTTCCTTTTTAAGATCAGTTGGATACAACTGGAACAAGGATATGTTATATGGCCCAGTAACACACAAACCTAGTGTAAGATTATAATACCAACCATACTATGACCCTGAATCATGTTCTGTCTGTGACAAAAGGGCTGATATTTGAGGGATTTTTTTTATTAATATAGGAACCTGGTGAGCAAATAAACTACCTCTATTAACAGTCTGCTGCCTTCTCTTCCACTTTTAGTCTTTGAGAGCTACCTAGGACACAGATTGGCTCTGGATCATAGTTCCTGTGGGTGTCCAAGATAGAACTTCAATTCAGGTCTTTGCTTTAAGCTCAGGTTTTTGCCATTATACCTCACAGTCTCTCAAGGCTAAAGGAAGTAAAGGTATTCACAGAGTCACAGATAGGCAGAGCTAGAAATTTGAGAGCTCATTAATTTACCACTTTAGTTTGACAAAGAGGGCATTAAACAGGGGAGGGACTTATCCAAGGTGACACAAGTTAGGCTCAGTAGGGATTGGAACCCAAGACTCCTGACTACTATTCTGGTGCTTTATATACTCCACCAAATAAATGCCATTTTGGAATGAGCATTTTCAAAATCTCAAACCAGAACTTTTTGAAAGCAATTCCTGATCTAAAAGAAATTGAAAGGAATTGCAAACATTCTTAAGAACAGAAATACAGTTATCACATCTCATGGAATCTCAAGGTAGAAAATTAGCATCTAAAAATATTCTTTGAATGCTTTGAATTTGAATATTCTGTCAGAGGAAAGTGTTGCAAGTTTCAAGCCTCTCTCCTTCAAAGACAGACAGAGATGAATTTTTTTTTTGCTTTTTTATGAAGGGGGGAGGGCAGGGCAATTGGGGTTAAGTGAATTGCCTAAGGTCACACAGCTAGTAAGTGTTAAGTGTCTGAGGGCAGATTTGAACTCAGGTCCTCCTGATTCCAGGGCTGATGCTCTATTCACTGTACCATCTAGCTACCCTGAGATGATTTTTTTTTTATCAATAGAATGAGGGAGTGAGACTGGGTGACTTCGAATGGGCTTATAGTTCCAAATCCAACAATAAAAATTCTAGGTTGGGATAAATAAAAAATAGTCATTTTTGAACTTGGGGCTGAGGAACTTAGAATGTCTTTACACCGTCAGTCAACTGACATTTCTTTAGCAACTCATGTACCAGGCTGTGTGCTGGTGATATAAAGACAGAAAATTGGAATAATTAGCAATTATAATAGCTGGTATCTAGATGGATAGGTAGATAATTAGCTAGATAGATGGATAGATAGACAGACACACAGACAGACACGCAGACAGACAGACACACAGACAGACAGATAGATAGATAGAACATTCCTTAAGAATCTACTATATGTCAGACACTATGTTAAGCTTTGAGGAATACAAATACAAGTAAGACAGTCCATCTTCTCAATGGAGAAAACAAAGGGATGATGGTGAAAGTGGTGGAGAGAAAAAGAGAGACATAAGACTATTGAAAAAGCATTTAACATATGTTGTTTCATTTGGTCTGGCAATGCCATGATATAGGTAGGATACATATTATTATTATTCTCATCCTGAAGCTAAAGATACTTGAGAAAGAGGGTAGTTAATTGACTGCTTACTTCTTTTTGACTTTAGATAAGTAACTTTCATTGCTTATCCTCTACTCCCACACCCAGCCCTGTAAAATTAGAAGGTTGAACATATAAGAAAATAGAAGGTATAAGGACTTATAAATAATCTATAAACTCCATTACCGCTCTAAATTCAGGACTTCTGACTTACTCAAACTCTCACAGCAAAGGAAAGAGCTGGGCAAAGATTCTAGGTTTCTTGATCCAAGAGGCAGTGCAGAATGGTAGACAGAATGCTGGCCTCAGTATTAGAAAGAACTGGATTTAAGTCCTACCTCTGACACATGCTTGAATGAGTCAGGGATTTAATGCTTAGTACCCCTAAGCAACTGACAAGTTACGGTAGGTCCCAAACTTCATCAGTGAATTGAATTTCCATACTAAATGTTCCCACTGCCATGAAATTATTGCTCTGGACAATAGTAGTGGTGGTGGTGGTAATGATGGTAATAGCAAATTATGATTAAAGAAATGCCAAAAAATGTAGAATTTCCTGAGCCTAATTCTTTGATTCAATCACAAACTTTAAGTTGGAATTTTCAAAGGAAAAACAGAGATAATAGTTTTTATTTTCATCAACAATTATATCATTTCCTATTTTATTGAAGATTCTCTGTCTCTCCCTGTCTCTTCTGTCTCTCCCTCCCTTTCTATCTCCATCTCTCTCTCTCTGACTCTCTCACTCTGTCTCCTCTCTATCTCTCCCTCCTTTTAACAATTTACATAGATATAAAGAGATCTATCATAAAAATGTAACTATACTTACATTTTAAACATATATTTTTTTCCTTCACTCCTCTTGTGGCTGACTTTTTTCATTTTATGACAAAAAAGCACTATTTCTCATTTCTTACCAAACTTACTTTTTTCTGAGAGAGGGTAATAATGGAAAGATTTAATTTTTTTCTAGAAAACCTTCAGTACTCGTTAGTTTATGTGCTCATTGGTCTATAAGTAGGGACTGAATAGAGATACAACGCCCAGTCCTTTTCCAAAGGTCAGCTACAGAGAGCTCTGGGAAACTCTGTTATCTTAGTCCCTAGGGGAACAATTAAACTATGACTTATCTTGGACTATGTTGGATCTATGACACTATAATTCCAGTCAAAAGAAAATGCAAGTACTAAGTTCTTCTTTGTTTACATGACACTAAGCAACTGATGTGGCTGATGTTTTATGGTTTATTTTTTCACTAGTGAATTAACAAAATAAATTGACTGTAATAATAGGATGTTGGAATGTGAAATAGACAATCCTCTAAGATGTACTAACAACACTAATGCATATTATGACTTCTTTACACCTTAGGAAATAAAACAAAATCATAATAGAATATAACAACAACAATAAACATCAGTATCTACAGGATTTCTAAAAAAAAATCCAGGATAAGTAGGCAATCAGAAGGTTGCAGGTGAGCCTTTACAAACTAAGACAAATGTCCATGCTACAAATGCAAACCTCACACCATCCTTAAAATTCAAGAAATTCATGATGGAAGTAGAGCATCAGTAGAGACAGAACTGTTGCTGACAACTGCCTGAATATATCTCAAATTTGTAAGTGCTCGAGAACAAGATTCTTATTAGGTGCTGCCATAGCAAGTGTTCAAAATCTCCGAAGTATTTGAAATAAAACCTTTCAAAAACGTGGAGATGAGAATTAAAAGAGAATAAAACCCTGTGACAAAATGGTTATGTGAATGTCATTTACATCATCCTGTCTACTCCCAGAGATGTTCGAAAGTTAATTTAACTGATTCCTCAGAAGAGCAGTGCACATACTAGTAGTATTATTCAATTATAAAAGGCATTCCTTTTCTCTACCTGCACAAAGGTTCATAATATATAAAATATGAAAGAATGATGTACAATATAATGAAATATGAAAGAATAATAACAACATAATCACTATCTGTATTCCACCAAGAAAGAAAATGAAGTGAAGATGATGACGATGGTGGTGATCACTTTTGATTAGAAGCAAGCCTTATGTAATCCTTATGTTTTGTTTAGTTACTTCTTAGTTGTGTTCAACTCTTTGTGATTCCATTTGGGGTTTTCTTGGCAAAGATAATGGAGCTGTTTGCCATTTCCTTCTCCAGTTTGTTTTACAGATGAGGGACTGAGTCAAACAGGGTTAAGTTATTTGCCCAGGATCACACTGTTAGTAAAGTGTCTGAGGCTGGATTTGAACTCATGAATATGAATGTTTCTGACTCCAAGTCCAGTGCTCTTTCCACTATGACACACAACTGCCCAAGCTTTATATATGCATAGTATAATTAAAATATATTAGGAATATATGGATAGCACAATGAGATGGGAAGAGTAGTCTACTCTCTTCTTCCCCAATGCAGTCTGGATTTTAATTATACTATAGATAATAAACACATAGGACACCAAAGTAAGCAGGAAATGTACAATCTTACAGAAGGTATCTGCCAAGAGATTTGTGGAAGTAGATGGAAGTACTTGAGAACAATAAGAGATGGGCTGGGGAAAGGGAATTTCACAGAAGATGAGTAATGGCATTGGCTTCACAATAGGAAAGTTGCATTATCAGAATAGTACTTATTGAATAAATAAAGAAGTAGCATACTTAGCATACTCTAGACACCAAGATAATACAGAGTATTTTTGACAATCATACTTTTCCTTGACTGGGAAAAGAAGTAGTTTTGAAGATGCTGACTATGTGAAGAAGTAGTGGACGGTCATATACGCTTGACTGTGTGGAGCACAGTTGTGTGTTTGTGTGTCTGTCTCTGTCTCTGTCTCTGTATCTTTCCTCCTTTGACCACTTCAGATGAGAGTGAGTTTAAAGTATCAGTTGTTCCTCTCTCCACTCCTTGTTTGAAATAGATGGGTACTCGTGTACCATGATTTTCTCTAACCTTTATTTCCCTCCACATCCCCTCTCCTAGGTATTGCTTTCCTATCTCTTTCCATTCTTCTAAGATCATTGACACATAACAGAATCTCAGAGGCTTTTAGTCTAAGCACTGATGATGTTAAGGCACAAAAGAAATACATGTATTATTCCCCCATGTTTGAATGTAAGTAGCTTATCCTTCTTTTGTTTCCTTTTTTAAAATTTATTGTATTTTTTAAAGTTTATTTATTTATTTTCTTGTTTACACCATTCATTTCCACGAGATTTTGAGTTACAAATTTTCTCCCCATCTTTCCCCTACCCAACACCTCAAAACAGCCATCCCACTGTATAACCCCTCCCCCAATCTGCT
>JAQQSU010010679.1:0-12369 GCA_028627135.1 Pseudochirops cupreus | reverse complement strand
AGAGGGGAGAAAATTTGAAATTCAAGGGACTCTGGAACCAAATCTTGGAAACTAAAAGTAAATAAACAAAACAATTTTAAAATAATTTTTCAAAAAAGAAGAAAAGAAAATGTGCTTTTTGAAGGAATAAAAATTTCCTGAGCTAAAGTTATTTCCCCTTTGTTTTCTGAACTCAACACAATGTCCTCATGCTATTTAGAGCCACTGTGTTGCAGGTAGGTGCATTTCCTGTGGCTAAACAGCAAGCTGGGCTCTCGTGAACTCCAACAAATCATTAATTCCCCAGAAAATGCCTTGCACTAAAGTAAGCAGCTCTAGCCTCAATTTCAGGTGACAGAAGTAGCAAGGTATACAAATGATTATTTTTCTGGGTAGATAAAGTAGTTTCCGCTAAACAAGAATGTAATATAAATAGAATAATAAAACTGAAGAAATGAAAGTCACATGCTGCCATTCATTACCCGAGCCCATTTCTCATAATATCACTTGATGATCCATGCAGCTACTAACATTCTGTCCAATACAAATTATTCTTACTGTTCATAGCAATAACAGAGGTTGTTGGGAGTCATGTTTCCTCTGTAAGACTAACCACACTTAGTATACACAGCTATTGAACTGTTCATTGTGAGTCTGGAGCAGAGGATGGGGTGAGGGTGGAGGACACAATTTACATGATCTTATAAAACCAAAGAGATTCAGTGCTTGGTTTGAAATTAGGGACTGCGAATGATTCAGATTATGGAACTTCTTTACATGGTCATATGGAAAGTTATCTCAACAAGGCTTCTTCTTCTAGCTGCCCAGCAGTGATCAATATAATATAGAATTTAAGGACTGAGGGATACCTTGTGGTCATCAAAGTTTTCTCCATATATCTTTACTAAATGGTACCCTAATATTCACTATGTAATTAAAAACAGAATCTTAGAGGTCAAAGGGAGCTCAGAGACCATATAGGAACATTTGCCTTAATTTGAGTATCTAGCTTGAAATGGAATATTCTAACAAAAATTAATCCGATTAAGAAAAAACTACTGAACCCTTATTTTGTTTCTGTTTGCTCTACCTTCTGATCATAAACAAAAATCATTAACAAGGAAATAACTGAAACCCAAGATGTGCTTGACCAGGGGTGGAGACCCTGAAGCCTCAAGGCCACATGTGGCCCTCTAGGTCCTCAAGTGCCACCCTTTAACTGAATCCAAACTTCACACAACAAATCCTTTTACCAAGTGACTGCATGTAAAAGGGCCACATATGAGGACCTAGGGGGCCACATGTGACCTCGAGGCTGCACATTCCCCACCCCTGCTCTTGACTCTCCTGGACTTCCTTTACAATCCTCAGAAACATTTTCATCTTGAAAGTTCAAATCTTGATTTAACCTTGTATGTCACATACAGGAAGCATCCTATACCCCTGTAGTTTCTCTCTCTAACTGGCTGGCTCCTCTCAGAACCTCCTTTTAAAAGAGGAGGCCCAGGCCATTCATGCCTTCATTCCTCTACAAGCTGCGAACTTGACTCTCCCAAACTTTCTCTACAATGCTCCACAGGTCAGGTAACGCCAATTCTACCTCCTCCTCTTTTTAACTCTCTTTTATGTACTATCTTCCCCAATAGAATGTAAGCTCCTTGACAGCAGGCACTGTCTTGTTTTCTGTTTGTATTTGTATCCCAGCGTTAGCAGAGTACCTGTTACGTGGCAAGGGCTCAATAAACATATGTTGACTATTAACTAAAGACAAATAAGAAGGTGAGAGCACCTAACTTTTCTCAGTAAGTTCAAGGCAACAATCTTTAAATGAGTTCTATTGAAGGCCCTGAAAGAATTAACAGTCTTAATTGATGAACCATGTTGCTGATATTTGAAAAATTACAGAACATGACGTCCCTCCCTTTTTTTGTAGAGGTTAGAGTCTATGGATGTGTGACATTACACAGATTGTCAAATTTGGTTGATGTCTCCATTAGTTTTCCTTAACTGCCCAAAGTCTATTTGCACAACTCTTCTCATTGGTAGATACTGAGAATTCAGTAATCCATGTTTTTATGAGAGGCAGGGTTAGTGAAAGCTTGAGAGGAGAGATTCTGGTCTTTTGACTTTCTGCTTCAAGAGAGAAGACATGATTTTCTGGACTTTCTTCAGTTATTTTGAAGGGAGAGAAAGACTATGGAAAGAAGTCAACATGTAGAGGAGTCAGCAACCTCAATAATGTTCTTATGCCTAGCTGCATACTACACTAGATATTTCATGGAATTACCCCTTTGGTGAAATCTAGGATTCTTGATTGAGCTGTATTTTTTCACTCCCTGTGAAGAGAGCTCACATACTCTTTGTATTGTCTGGTATATATTGTCTCTGTATTATCTCCTATATATACTTTCTCCAATTTCTGTTTTGCTCTCAATTCAGGTAAATGTGTTTATTAGCTATTTCCTATGATCATTGTGGAATTGGCATTTGGTAGAAAGGGTAGTCAAGTCTTGGATTCATAGCTTGGGGTATTCCTTCCCCATTAAAGGATGATAATTAGGAATTCAGCTTGAACCTAAAGTTTTTTTTCCCCCCTTAGGCTAACAATATTTAAGGAAGCAGATATAATTCTAGTCCTATATCCCCTCTCTCTGAGGACAGTGGAGTAGCCAGCCTCTCTCCCCAATCTCCTGTTTGCACGGTTGGTAGAAATGAAAGTCTACCTCAGTGAATATTGAGGGAGGGGGCAGCAGCAAGAGCACTAGGTAGAAGAAAAGATGTAGGGAATAACTGATTCAAATGTTTCTTCCACTTGAAAGAGTACCTTTTATCTTTCCAGAAAGAGGTTTCACCTAGACAGTACCTTCTTGTGCATGCGTGTGCATACACACACACACACACACACACACACACACACACACACCAATCTATTTGTAAATTTCAACCATTTGTCCATGCTGAAGTAAAGGATATTTCTGAAACTCTGACAATTATGGTACATAAACCCATAGATTTAACTCCACAGATAGACATCAAAGGGTCCATAAACTTGTACGGAAAAAATTTATCTTTATTTTCACTAACCTCTAAATGAAATTTAGCATTCCTTTCTATTATGAATGTAGGCAATGATATACAGGGGTCCATAGACTTTTCCAGACTTCCAAAGGAGTCCATGGCACAAAACAGCTTAAAGAACTCCTGATGTAGTTGGACCATGCTGACTGATTTAACCAAATGGCAAGTTTGGAGCATTTCAAAAATGGTTTGGGGCCTGTACAAGTAGTCAGGCTCAGAGTGCTAAAGGGCATTCACAGCATGCAAAGGGAGACTGAGATAAAGAATGACTTCATATTCATTGAAAATAAGCATACATTATCTCCCCTAATAAAATATAAGTTCCTGACAGCATGTAGTTTTATTTTTATCTTTGAATTACCAGCACTTAAGGTAATAACAGTAAAGCACAGGAGTCTAATTAATGCTAAATGATTGCTTGTTTGATATGTATAAGTGAAAGTGATGCAAATCTAAGCTCAGAACATGCTTTGTTTCTCAAAGATCTACATGACTGTCTCTGAGTAATACAGATTTATTTCTTGATTTTGATATAATTTGATTTTGTGACTCAGGGTTAAACTAATAAAACTAATTATTTTTATCTGTGCTCCCATGACAATACAGTTCTCTGAAATTGAGCCATTGTATAGTTGTGCCCCAGTGTCAACTTTCTTGATGAATAAACATGATACATTCATGCAAATGTACTTATGCCAACATGTTAATAAAGCAGTCTGGCACTCATCACTCCTCCAAGTAATCCTTCCCTTCTATTTATATTTGCCCAAAATGTTAGCTGACCACAGAACCTTTAGTTAAGTGCCAGAAATGGGAAGAATTAATTGGAATTTTACAACTGTAAGTTTGAAACTTTTGCTCTTTAGACTAGCTTGTAGATTAATGGTATTTTATTTTTAGAATATGGACAATATAGGTGTTGGATGCAGAGACTTGAACAAGACTCTCAGGGTTATTAATGGTAGCTGTTAGGTGGATTTCTATTGACTGAGAATGAGTCAGACTGGCCATAAGAACAGTTCTCTGTCTCAACGACAAAAGTGGGAGAAGAGAGAGGTCTTGCATTTTTTGTGGGCTCCAAAGATAGTCTGTTAATGAAATATTGAAGTGTTTACCTGCAACAGCCATTACTGGAAACTAATGAACTTGTTCAGGGGATGCAAGCAGGTTATCACCTACTTTGTCAGTCAATAATACTGTAAAGAGGCAATTTCTATCACTGTAGGGATTCACAAGTTAATTCAGGAGAGACCAGATTTTAATTAGCTATAGAGTCTTTGTACTAGGTGGTAAAAGTCTCACCATCCATTCTGTTTTCATATGGGAGTAATTTTTAATAAAAAGATGACATAACAAATTACAAGTAGCTTCATGTAATTCCTTCTTTCAGAAATAAAGAGAAAGTGAAAGTTTATGATGCATTTTTTTTGTAATTATTCTACTGAAATTTTCAAGTATATAGCTTTAAATAGTGCTATGCCGCACAAAAGTGCAAGTATATCAATTTTCTCCCGGATATTCAATTAAATTAATCAAATATTAAGCCTTATTCGAAGCTAAGCATTGGCGATACAAATATTTAAGTCCTCAAGAAGCTTATAGCATAAAGGGGATAAGCCAGATACAAAAATAAGAATAACAGAGTATGTCAAGAAGAAAGAGTCATACAAAAGATGACTCCCAACTGAGGACATCAGGAGTTCATTAAGGTGCTAATATCTGTGATAGGGCTTAAAGAAGAAGTTTTTCAACAGCTGAATATAAAAAAAAAAATTAGCAGGTGGAGATGAGAATAATTCCAGTACATAGTAATGAGCACAGAATATATGGTATTTATAGGGGGATTAAATGGGTATGGTGGGCATTTGCCTGCTTAAATATATGGAGGTGATGGAGGACAGGATGAGCACAGAAAAATAGCTAATATTCTATAATTTCTAGAATACAGAGTTTTGAAGGAAGAGAAAATGAACCAAGGTTGGAAAGATAAATTGAACAGATTTGGGAGGCCTTGAAGTACTAGGAAAGAAATTGTATTTTTCTTGGAGGCAAAAAGAACCCACTAAAAGTTTTTGAGGGGGTATAGTCAAGATGGTGGAAAAAAGGCAGGGACTCACCTAAGCACTCCCCAAAACCCTTCTAAACAATTTTAAATAATCTCAAAGCAAATTCTGGAATGAAAAAACCCACAAAAATATGGGGTGAAACAATTTTCCAGCCCAAGACAACTTAGACTGTTAGCAGAAAAGGTCTGTTGCACTGAGGTAAGAGTAGAGCACAGTCCCTCACAGGCTGTGCCCCAGCAAATCAGCAGTATATCTTAAGGGTGACTTAATCAATGGTAGCAGCAGTAGTTATTTCTGTACCTTTCAGCCTAGAAATGCTAAGAGAGTGAGACAACTGGTTAGAAGGGGATTACAGGGGCTGGAACCAGGGGCAGGATTCTCTTGTACTGCACATACTTAGATCTGGGTTGCAGTCCCTAGGTCTTAGTCCCAGGGGTAAGGAGGAGTGCTAGCACACTAGAGCCTATGGCCACAGGGGAGCTGGAACACTAATAACAGTTCTAGTGTGGAAAAGAGTGTTTGTGGTCACCCACAGTCCACAGTAAAGGCCAAGAGGATAGTAAAGACACCTTTCCCTAGATCAGTGGTTCTCAACCTTCCTAATGCTGCAACCTTTTAATACAGTTCCTTATGTTGTGGTGACCCCCAACAGTAAAATTATTTTTGTTGCTACTTCATAAATGTAATTTTGCTACTGTTATGAATCATAATGTAAATATTTGATATGCAGGATGTATTTTCATTGTTACAAATTGAACATAATGCACAGGTGGAGAACCACTGCCCTCAATCATACCACCTTGGAAGAACTAAAAACTTGCAGGTCCCCAGAATTATCTCTGAAAACAGCTATACAAAAACTATGGATGTGCTCCCTTCACTTCAGAAGCAGAACCCATTTTTAGTATAGAGGTAAAAGTCAAGAAACAGGGGGGGAAATGAGCAATGGTGACAGAGAAGATCAAAACACAAACTTGGAGGAAATTAATAGAAAATGCTACATCAAAAGCCTCAAAGAAAATATGAATTAGTCTCAGGTGATGGAAGAGCTCAAAAAGGAATTTTAAAAATAAATAAGAGGAAAAAATTGAAAAAAGAAATTAGAGTGGCACAAGGAAATCATGAAAAAAAAATCAAGAGCTTGATAAAGGAGGCACATAAAAATACTGAAGAAAATAACACCTTAAAAAAAGAGTAGGAAAAATCATGAAAAAAGACAAAAAAATTCAATGAGGAAAAGAATGCCTTGAAAACCAGAATTGACCAAATGGAAAAAGATATACAAAAATTCACTGAAGAGAAGAACTTCTTAAAAAACAGAACAAGCCAAATGGAAAAAAAGGGGTAAAAAAGCTCACTAAAGAAAGTAACTCCTTAAAAATTAGAATTAGGCAAGTAGAAGCTAATGGATTTATGAGACATCAAGAAACAATAAAATAAAATCAAAACAATGAAAAAAATAGATGAAAACGTGAAATATCTCATTGGGAAAAAACTAACCTGGAAAACGAATCCAAAAGAGATAGTTTAGAGATTACTGGACTACCTGAAAGCCATGATCTTTATCAGGACCAAAACTGCATGAAGTTTTGAGTTGGCAAACTAGAGATAGTTGTGGCTCACAGCTGCTGCAGACAGTCAAAAGTCCCCTCTCATCAGAAGTTGCCGTTGTTTAATTGCTTGACATAGGGACAGAATGAGCTGGGACAGTAGAAAAGTACAAATTATTAATTCTTACATGTTTCATGGGCATTGGGACTAATTAGCCTAAGTGATTCCACATTTAAATCCTATCATTTATACCACAATATCAAATAATATGTCCAATAAAGACCCTAGACATGATCTTTCAAGAAATCATTAAGGAAAACTGCCCTAGTATTCTAGAGGTAGAGGGTAAAATAGAAACTGAAAGAATCCACATATCATCTCTTGAAAGAGATCCCAAAATGCAAACTCCCCAGGAATATTATAGCCATATTCCAGAACTCCCAGGTCAAGGAGAAATTATTAGAAGCAGCCAAAAAGAAAAAAAAATCAAATATCATGGAACCACAGTCATGGTAACAGAAAATTTAGCAGTTTCTACACCAAAAGATTGGAGGGCTTAGAATGTGATACTATGGAGGGCAAAAGAGCTAGGATTATAACCAAGAATCACCTATCCAGAAAAACTGAGTATAATCTTTCAGGGGGGAAAATGGACATTCAGGGAATAGAAGACTTTCAAGCATTTCTAATGAAAAGATCAGAGCTGAATAGAAAATCTGACTTTCAAGTACAAAACTTAAGAGAAGAATAAAAAGGTACACAGGAAAGAGAAATCATAAGGGGTTGAATGAGGCTAAACATGCTGTTGACATGCCTAATGGGAAAATGCTACATGTAAATCCTAAAAACTTTCTCATTATTGGGGCAGTTAAAGGAGTATACGTAGACAGAGGGCATGGGTAGGAGTTGAATATAATGTGATAACTATCTAAAAAAAATAAAATTAAGGGGTGAGAAAAAGGAATGCCCTGGAAGAAGGGGAAAAAGATGTAGAATAGAGTAAATTTTCTGACATAAAACAGGTGAAAAAGAGCTTTTAAAGTGAAGGAAAATATCGGGGACATGATGGGGTGGTGGGCATGAACCTGACTCTCATTGGAATTGGCTCATGAGGGAATAATATACACACTCAGCTGAGTATAGAAATCCGTTTCATCGTATAGGAAAATATGAGGGGAAGGGAATAAGGTAGAGGAGCTAATAGAAGGGAGGGCAGATTGGGTGAGGTAAAAGTCAGAAGCAAGACACTTTTGAGAATGGCCAGGACAAAAGGGGAGGGAGAGAGACAGACAGACAGACAGCTAGACAGACAGAAGGATAAAGAAATATAGGATGGGGAAAAATACATAGTAATTATAACCGTGAAAGCATTTACAGTAAGTTTCTCTAATAAAGGCCTCATTTCTGAAATATATAGAGAAGTAAGTCAAATTCATAGACATAAGAGCTATTCCTCAATTGATAAAATGGTCAGAGGTCAGAGGATAAGAATAGGAAGTTTTCAGATGAAGTAACCAAAGCTATCTATGTCATTAAAATAATTATCTAAATCATTATTGGTTAGAGAAATGCAAATGAAAACATTTCTGAGCTAGCAGTCCATACCTAACAGATTGGCAAATATGACAAAAAAAGAAAAATGATAAATGGAGGGGATATGGGAAAACTGATACATTAATACACTGTTGATAAAGTGGCACACTGATTTAACCATTCTATAGAGAAATTTGGAACTATGCCCAAAGGTCTATAAAACCACGTGTATCCTTTGACTAAGCAATACCACTACTAGATCTGTATCCAAAAAAAGATAAAAAAGGAAAAGGACATATATGTCCACAAATATTTCTAGCAACTATTTTAGTGGTAGTAAAGAATTGGAAATCGAGGGGATGTTCATCATTTGGGGATGACTGTAGAAGTTGTATTTAATTATGATGGAATACTATCGTGCTATAAGAAATGATGAGCAAGATGATCTTGGAAAAACCTGGAAAGACTTACATGAACTGATGCAAAGTGAAATGAGCAAAACTAGGAGAATACTGTATACAGCAACAGCAATATTATATGATGATAACTGTGAATGACTTAGCTATTCTCAGCAATGCAATGAACCAAGATAATTCTGAAGGACTTGTGTTGAGAAATGATATCCATCTCTAGGGAAAAACTAATAGAGTCTGAATATAGATCAAAGCACACTTTTCCTTTATTTTTCTTGGTTTTTTTGTTTGTTTTTTTTCTTTCACAACATAACTAATATGGAAATATGTTCTGCATAACTATATATATAACCTATATCAAATTTCATATCTTCTCAAAGGGGCAGGGGGAAAAGGAAGGTGGGAGAGAATTTGGAAGTCACAATTTTTTTAAATGAATGTTGAAAACTGTTTTTACAAGTAACGGGGAGAAAAATAAAATACTAAATAAAGAGAAAATGATTTGTTTGGAAAGTGGCATGGTTAACCTAAATTTTAGATAATTGTGATTTCTGAAATGTGTTATTTGATATTGTGGTGACAGGACTTATGGGATCTCTTGAGATAATTGATCCTAATGCCCATAAAACATATAAGCAATGACAGTTTGTACTTTTCTACTGGCTTAACACATTCTGTCCTTATGTCAAGCAATTAAACAATGACAGCTTCCGATGAAATGAGACTTAGCCATCTGCAGCAGCTGGGAGCTGGGAGCCACACCTATCCCCGATCGTCAACTCAAAAGTTCACCAAATTTTGGTCCTGATAAAGAAACTCCCCTAACAGAGTCTGATATTAATAAGTGACCTGTAGAATTTCTGACCACATCTGGGTCTGATTTGAAATTCTACTTCCCACATCTGACATCAATTATCTGTTTTCAACCTTGCCTGTTTTTCAGGTATAAACTTCCTTCTCAGATGCTCTACTCTGAGTATATACTCCCACTGAAATCTTTATCTTTGTACACATCTCCTTTTCCCTTAAAGACTTTCTTTGCATCTATGGGGTGGAATCTGTCTGTCTTCATTGCTGTATATTATGGTGTGTATATGCTCCTTTCTTTTTTTTTTTGCCTGATTTCTGTACCAAATAACATTAAATGTCATGTTTGTACTAGTTTCCCAAGTATCAATTTCCTGTGAGTCACTGAACACAGTTCTTTCCTCTCTACATACCACAGCTATATAAAAGGCAGATGGGGGAGGAGGGCAGTACTTAAAGGCAGAAAGAAAAGTTAGGAGGTTAATATAAGGAAGGCGGATGAAGTAGTAGATCAAATCCTGCATTTAGAATTAGTAAGAAATTAATTCAAATGCTGCCTTAGACACGTACTAGTTATATGACCCTGGACAAATAACAACTTTCCTATACCTTGATTTCTTCTTTTTTTAATGGGGATAGGAATAGCATCTACCTCACAAAGTTGCGTGAATGAAGTGAGATACATATATAAACCATGTTGCAGACTTGAAGCTCTATACAAATGCTAGCTATCATTCTTAATAATTGATGAGGACTTGAAATAGGGTAACAGCAATGTGAGCAAAAAGAAAAGAAGGAAGTATAAAACCTATTGTCAGTTGAAAGGAATTAGCAACTGATTCAATTTGGGAAATAAATGAGAGAGAAAAATCAAGGATAATATCAAGATTTCAAATATAGGAAACCATGGGAATGGTAGTTCTGCTAAGAGAAATGAAATTAGAAGAGAGATTGGATTTAGAGAGAAAGAAAATGTTGTGGGGTGGAGTCAAGATGGCAGCTTAGAAGCAGGAGTATTCTGTGGCTCCTCCCACAACCACCTCAAAAATCTATAAAACATGACTTTAAACAAATTTTAGAGCTCCAGAACCCACAAAATGACAGAGTAACAAAGCTCCCGCTGAAGGCATCATGGCAGGTGGATGGGAAGGGTTCATCACAATGCACTGGGAGCCCAGACCAGCACCACATAAACCCATAGCTGTAGCCCTAGAGTGGCCAAAACAAGCTGTGACTGAAGCTTTCAAGAGAGTGGATCACAGGCAGCTATGGCAGTTTCCAGAATTATCAACCCATAAGAAACAAGGACAAAGTGAAAGGTCAGTGGAACTCAGCTAAATTTGGGGGAGAGAGTCTGGTCATCTGCCCCCAGGGCGAGAAGCAGCTACAGCGGTCCTGCAGCTGCCTCCACATGGCTGCTTCAGATCTCCTGGCCTGCAGATTACAGGGGGGCCAAGCAATCATTCAGAGGCTAAGTGCTCTTGCATTAACCTGCCTGGATCAGGATCATGGTCTCGGGTGGTGGTCCAGAGGTGCATGACCAGTGAATCAAAGCTGGAGGGACTGCAGAGATGGTAGCCTCCTAATAGCTCAAGCAGCTGTGAAAACCCCAGTGATTTGGAACAAAGCTCTCCCCTCAGGAAGCAGAGCTCTACTGAGCCCAAAAGTCAAATAATTGACTGGCAACATGAGCAGGCTAAGGAATCAAAGAACAGCAATCCAACTTTAGATTCCTTTTTTGGGGACAAAAAAGATCAAAGCATGGAACAGGAAGGAGACAACACAGTCAGAACTCCTACACCAAAAGCTTCCAAGAAAAATGTAAACTATCTACAGGCCACAGAGGAGCTTAAGAAGCATTTTGAAAACCAAATAAGAGGAATAGAGGAAAAATTGAGAAGAGAAATGAGAATGATGCAAGAAAATCATGTAAAGAGAGGCAACAACCTGACTGAAGAAAATAACACCTTAAAAAATAGATTAACTCAAATGGCAAAAGAGGCCCAAAAAGCCAATGAGGAAAAGAATGCCTTAAAAAGTCAAATTTGCCAGATGGAAAAAGAATCTCAAAAGCTCACTAAAAAGAATAATTCCTACAGAATTAGAGTGGAGCAAATGAAAGCAAATGACTTTATGAGAAATCAAGATACTATTAAACAGATCCAAACAAATGAAAAAATAGAAGACAATGTGAAATATCTCCTTTAAAAAACCACTGACCTGGAAAATAGATCTAAGAGAAACAATTTAAAAATTATTGGACTACCTGAAAGTCATTATCAAAAAAAGAATCTAGAAATCATACTTTAACAAATTCTCAAGGAAAATTGCGCCGATATTTTAGAACCAGAGGGCAAAATAGAACTTGAAAGAATTCACCCATCACCTCTTGAAAAAGATCCCCAAAAGAAAACTCCTAGGAATATTATAGCCAGGTTCCAGAGTCTCCAGATCAAGGAGAAAATATTACAAGCTGCCAAGAAGAAACAATTTGAATACTGTGGAAACACAATTAGGATAACCCAGGATCTAGCAGCTTCTACATTAAGGGATTGAAGGGCTTGGAATATGATATTCCAGAGATTAAGGGAGCTGGGATTAAAACTAAGATTCACCCACCCAGCAAAATTGAGTCATTCAATGAGGTGGAGGACTTTCAAGCATTCCTAATGAAAAAACCAGAACTGAATAGAAAATTTGACACTCAAATACAAGAAGCATGAGAAGGTAAACATGGATAAGAAATCATAAGGAACATATCAAAGTTGAACTATTTACATGCCAAAATGGAAAAACAATAATTGTAACTTATAAAACTTTTCTCAGTATGAGGATAGGTGAAGGGAATATAAATATGTGTGTGTGTGTGTGTGTGTGTGTGTGTGTGTGTGTGTATATATATATACATATATATACATACATGTATATATGTATGTGTATAT
>JAQQSU010010678.1:0-12370 GCA_028627135.1 Pseudochirops cupreus | reverse complement strand
ATTTGGTTTTGAAAATCCTTCTTCAGCTCATCTCTAGCTTTAAGGCATTCTTCATGTTTATTGGAGGCCTCTGGTGGGGGTGCTCTGGCTGCGCTCTCCTCCTCCCTCTCTCTCCCATGATCTTTCTTTTCCCCAAAGAAGGAATCTAGGGTTTGGGAGCTGTTCTTACTTTGCTTCTTATGCTTATTCTTACTCATGGTTCTTCAGACTGTGATTTTTTTTTTAAATGTATGTGGGGCTCTGCTTCCAGAAGGGAAAGCTCTGTCTCAAATCGCTGGGGTCCTCCCAGCTGCTGTAGCTCTCAGGAAGATGCTGGGACTCTTCCTAATTACTTCCGGCTGACTGGATAATGAAGACTCCAAGATGGAGGCCCAAGACGGAGGCCCAAGACGGTGATCCAGATCCAGGCTGCTCAACATGAGAGCACTGGCCTGAGAACAATCGCTACATCCCCCTGCTGTCTGCAGGCCGTGGGCGGGAAGCTACAATGCGGAGGCGGGTGCAAAACCTCTGCCTTTCGCTTTTCTGCTCTGGAGGCCTTTCTCCCCACTGCTTATCTCCCCCTTTTGCAATTCCCCCTCCCAGCTGCTGCTTATCTGCTCACTTGAGAGGCTCCTTCCATCTAGCCGCCCCTGGGGCACAGCTGCGGCTTCAGGGCAGGCTGGTTTCAGTTTGCAGTGCTGATATGGTTCCTTGTAGCCGAGCTGACTTTAGTGGGAAGTATCTTTGTGTGCATTTTGGAGTTCTAGGATTGGTTTAGAGTCCTGTTTTATGGGTATTTTGGGGTGGCTATGTGAGAGCTGTGATATGTTGCTGCTGCTACGCCGGCATCTTGGCTCCGCCCCTCTGTCAAATTGATTTTTAAAACACAAATGCAACATTTTACACGTAGTCCTAACAAGTTTCATCTTTGACAAGATTTCATAAGAATTTAATATTTCAGTCTAGTGCTCTAGTTCAGGAGTTCTTATTCATTCCCACAATGAATCCATGGATAGACTGAGCTTCTGTGAATTTGAATGAGAAAAAAATTCCATCTTGATTTTCATTAATTTCTAGCCGAAATTTAACATTTTCTTCAATTATGAATCCAGAAAACAAAAATTCTTTGGAGAAAGGGTCCATGGTATACACAAAAAGAGAGAACCCATGCTTTTTTTGGATCCTGATTCTGTAATCCAGTGTGTAAATGATTCCTCCTAGCTTTGTGTAATTTTCAAATTTCATAAACATGCCATTTATGCCTTTATCCATGTCACTGATTATGAAATCACATAGAGCCAGGTGGATACCTCCAAGCTATTCCACTGGAGACCTTCTTCCATGTTGACTTTGAACCATGGGTGATTAACTACTCTTTGGGCTTAGCTATTAAATCAGTTCTGTATCCATCTCATAATATCATCTAATCCACATTTTTCTATATTCTCCACAATGAGATGCTTTATCAAATGCTTTACTAAAATGTAGGTAAACTATCCCTATAACACTCCCCACCAATTTAATAACTATGTAAAAAATGAAATAGGCTGATTCTGGCATAGCCTGTTCTTGATGAAGGCATAATTACACTTTGTAAGCACTTGGTTCCCTTTCCAGATGTTCACTAACCACCTCATTAATGATTCATTCTATAATTTTTCCAGGGATTGAAATTAATCTTACTGTCCCACAGTTAGTAGGCTCTATTTTCTCTCCTTTTTTTGCTTTGAAAATTAGAGCATTTTCCCTTCTCCAATCATGTGGTACCTTTTCTGTTTACCATAATCTTTCCAACATTACTGACTGGCTCAGCAATGACATCTGTCAATTCTTTCAGTCATTTGGATCAGATTACTTGAATTAATCAAGGACAGGTAGGTGCTTTCTCACTATGTACTAACTTATCTTGGGTATCAACCCCACATGGGCCATATTTGTTCTTTCTTTTACAATGTATTTGTCATCTTTCTAGGCAAAGAAAACACAAGCAAAGTAATAACTGAATTGCTCTGACTTCTCTTTGTTGGAAGTTATCATTGTCTAAGCCACCTTCTTCAATCCTCTTCTTTTCGTCCCAATACCTTAAAAAAACCCAACAACCTTTTTTCACCCTTATTGTCTGCCAGCTTCAGCTCACTCTAAGGCTTCTAAGTTTTAGCACTCCTGGGACTATGCTTCCAGGACTCCTGGCGCCATTCTTTTATATTCATCCGTTCTTGCCTGCCCTTGCTTTCATTTTCCATATGTAGTCTTTTAAAGCTTATATTGATTTCTGTGTTCCCTGTAGATCCATATTGGTTTCTTAGGATAACAGTTTTTCTTCCTCTTCATTGGAATTATTTCTCTTTGTGTTTTCACAATTTCATTCTTAAAAGTTTAGTTGAGGTCTGTGGAAAGGGAGCAGTAGAACTGAAGTGCCAGGAATCAAGATGGACCTACGAGATATTCACCAGTTGTTGCTGGTTTGTTGTTGTTGTTTTGGTAATATTTGCTTTTTTGTAACTTGGTTCATTCCTACTATTTTGTTTGTTCCTATTTTAGTTGAATCATTGAGTGCATTTGCAAGTTCTAGGATGCTTCTCACTCTACCACCTTCCCACAATTCTCATCATGTTGGAAATGACACAATTTTGAGGGGATTGAGGGATCGGTTTTCAAGGGGTATGAGAAAGGAGAGGCTCTTACACACTTGAAGAAATATCAGACCTTATTATTACTAAGTAAAGAAAGGCAACTTTGGAAATATAAACCAGATCTACCTTCCAATCTCCATAAAATTTTAGGCAAATAAATTACACCTACATCATAACAGTAACAGCAACAGCAACAACACTAGCATTTACATAGTGGCTACCATATCTAAGAGTAGAGTAGTAGTGCTAAACACTCTACAAATATTATAGAACCCTGTGAAGTCGGTGCTATTATTACCCCCATCTTACATTTAAGGAAACTGAAGCAAACAGAGGTTAAATAACTAGTCCAAGGTTACACAGCTTGTGTAAGTATTGGAGGCTGGATTTGGACTCAAGCCTTCCTGACTCGAGATCCAGAACTCTAGCTATTGCACCATCTAGCTGCCAATCAATTGCTTTTCTTAATGAATGCAAAAGAAGGTAGGCAATTTCAAACTATATTCTAAGGAAACCATATCTTTGCAATAACATAACCAAGAGTATAACAATATGTTTCATCCCTCCCCCAGAGTTATTGGATGGCATTAGCAAGGACAGGGAGTGTCTAGGCTCTCTGCTAAAAGTTTCAAGTCCTACCAATTGTGTTCCCCGCAAATTTACAGATGTGGTCCCCTGAACCCCAGTTATATATAGCCACCAATAGTCAGATCAGTCTTTACAAAGGAATATTTACTTTAAAAGGTATAATCCCAAATATTCAAATACTATCCTCCAAAATGTGGGAGGCATTTCCATTCCCCTCCTGCCTCTCACTATCTCAGTCTTTGGGGAGGGAAAAGGGATTAAGTTCACAGATTAACTTGGTTCCCATAGAGCACATCCCATTTCCAAGTCCAAAATCTCCTTCAGGCTCAAGTCCCAAGCACTCTGGCTTCTCAGGACTTTCTTGCCTGGCTGCCCATGTGGAATTCTGGCTCCAAGGCTGCCATGGCTATAAGGGTACCATCTGGCTGGGACCTAAAATGGAAAAGGACAAATAATGTAGAACAGAAACACACATCTTAGGTCCATTTCTCAGAGCCATGGGGTAAGAGAGAGAGAGAGTAGGAGAAAGAAACGCCTTCCCTCTCATCATTCGGTTCATGGCCACTGCCCTTGCTATGAATAAACTGTGACCTTCATTGTCTAGATAGAGCAAGAAAGAGTATCCCAGAAAGAAAGAAACCTTTTCAGTCTTGCCAGTTTCAGACTTAGCCTTTAACAGTCAACTTCCTTAGCCTTTATGTGGCAGAAAATGAAGAAAGGCTCCATTTTAAGAAATCCGAACCTACTCAGGCCAGCCCCCTCAGGAGTGCTTCCTTGTTAGGAGATCTGGGCATGCTCCAAAGGTAAGCTTTATTACATGTAAAAAACACACTTGGGCTCAATGGTGTCTAGTTCTAGTCCTAACTTCTATACTATAATTGGTATAGGTCATCGATGTTATTCAGTTGTGTCTGACTCTTCATGACCCCATTTGGGGTTTTCTTGGAGCTGTTTGCCATTTTCTTCTCCAGCTCATTTTATAGATGAGGAAACTGAGGCAAATAGGGCTAAGTGACTTTCCCAGGGTCCCACAGCTAGTAAGTGTCTGAGGCTGGATTTGAACTCAGGAAGATGAGTCTTCCAGCTTCCAGGCCCAACTCTATCTACTGCACCACTTAACAGCCCTAGGATCTTTCATACTCCCTCACCATATCTTGATTCCTTCAACATAAGGACTAGGCCTTCTTTTCTTTTGCTTTACCACTCCCCTTCTTTCATTATCCCCTGGGAACTTGGGCAGCTCTGTACACCACAGGTGTTCAGAAGAAAGCTCCAGTTTGTTATCTTTAATCTGTATCAGGAGCCCTGCAATCCTCCCATGATAGTGATCAAATACCTTGCTCTCTGCCTGTGACACATTGGTTCTATGACTTTGCATTTCATATTCTGCCTGCCAGAAATTTGGTTTAACAGCCTGCCTGTCTCTATAGCCTCACATTGCAAGATTGAAATTGGCCAGTGGACCACCATCATTGAAAGTTGGCTCTTTTTCTCCCTCGCCCCTCATTGCCCTTCTCTTTCTTAAAATTGGAATGTGTCCATTCTCTCCATTGTGTGCCTTCTTTTTTTCCCTTGGTGCCCCTTTCCTTTTAGTCCTGGCTCTCAGCTCTCCCCTCCTCTCCCACAATTATTTTCAGAGGCCACCCTCCCTCTGTTAAAATGAGTCCCGCTCAAAATATGCATAATAAATATCTTGTTTGTGGCATTTCCAAAAGGAAAAAAAATTCTCAACCAAGTTTCTCTAAATAACACAGAATGATGTTTACTCATAGGGTGGGTTGATTTTTTTTTCTTTTAGTTTTACAAGTTATGGAACTCTCTAATCACCATACTGGGGAGATTTTTCATGTGCAGTCTACTGGAAAATCATTCTTTCAAAGACTTAGCACTAGCATAACCTCTTCCCTTCATTGCAAGTCTAGGATACTTCTCTGAATTTTTTTCATTTCCAGTAGTGAACCTGTTTAAGGCAGAATCCGTGAGATTTCTTTTCAAGTTGGTAACATTTCGTGTGTTGGGGTGGGGGGAGAGGGAAAGAAGGTTCAACATTTCCTTTTGCTTTGGATCATAGCTAACTTTTACTTGACTCCTGATAAAAGATACCAACAAACCAGTATTTTTCCATACTCCTTGAGGAAATTAGAGTTGACTAAAAGATTCAATGTGATGATTCAAAGGCTGATATAAAAACTATGTCTTGCTTTTGAAGTAGATGGGATGAATTTACTCATACTGTCTTCTCCCTCTTACTTTCACACAGCATTTGGAACTTAGATTTGTTTTTCCAATTTATACACTCTATGACCTGACTGAAATAAAATAAATGCCTTGAATGATTTCAGAATCTTTTCTACTGAATTCTCTCTTTCCCTTTTCCTCTCTGTCTCTGTCTCTCTGTGTCTCTCTCTCTCTGTCTCTCTGTCTGTCTCCGTCTCTCTCTCTGTCTCTCTCTCTGTCTGTCTGTCTCTGTCTCTCTGTCTCTCTCTCTGTCTCTCTCTCTGTCTCTGTGTCCCTCTCTCTGTCTCTCTGTCTGTCTCTGTGTGTGAGTCTCTCTGTCTCTGTCTGTCTCTGTCTCTCTCTCTGTCTCTGTCTCTCTGTGTGTGTCTCTCTCTGTCTGTCTGTCTCTGTGTCTCTCTCTCTGTCTCTCTCCTCTTTTTTTCTCTCTCCCCTCTTTCTCATTTTCTTCTATTCTAATGATAATGATGTTATATAATAATATATAACATTCATGTAGTGCTTTAATATTTGTAAAACTTTTTACAGATATTATCTCATTTTATCTATACAATAATCCTCAAGGAAGTGCTATTATTATCACTATTTTACACAAAAGGAAGTTGAAGCAGATCTCAGAGGTGAAATGACTTTCCCAAGGTCACATTGCTTCTAAGTTTCTGAGGTTAGATTCGAACCAAGTCTTACTGACTCTTGGTCTAACATGTGCTTACCTAGCTGACTCTCTCCAGAGCATTTTGGAATGTTCCTCCTCTAATGAATTCCTGAACATACTTTACTCCAAATTATTGAATACAGACCTCCAGAAATACTTGGGAAATGTTAGGTATAACAACTATATGATATAATGATTTCTCTTTTTAAACCTTATCCATAAGAGATAGTTTCAATGATCAATTCCATGTGGATGATACCCAAATATCTATTTCAAGGTTTATTTTATCTAATCAAATAGCCTTTCATTAATAACTAACTAAAGAACACGTTTCTTTGAACATCGTACCACTGCCTTATGTTAATGAATGACTTCAAAATCTTACCAGAGTAACTTCTCTGAATATCAATTGCGAATTTTTTTATGAATGGAACCACAATTCTGAGTTATTCAGGCTCCAAATATCGAAGTTTTGGATATTGCTTATAATATCCAAAATATCATAGCTTTATCATATTTGAATATAATAGATACTGAAAATTAAGAGGTGCGAATCCATAAGACATAAACTGTTTTTTTAAATCAAGATTTCCTTTATATCCATCCTTTCTCCATTCCCACTGACCAACTTTGACTAGATTATAACAACAGCTTTCTAGATGACCTTCCTGACCCTAGGAGTTCCCTCCCTCTTAATTCATTTTCTTTACTGCTTTAGGACAGGTAGGTGGCACAGCAGACAGAATTCAAGCCTAAATTCAGAAAGACTTTATCTTTCTGAGTTCAAATCTGACCTTAGACACTTACTAGCTGTGTGGCCCTGGGCAAGTCACTGAATGCTGTCTGCCTTAGTTTCTCATCTGTAAAATGAGCTGGAGAAGGAAATGACAAACCACTCCAGTTTCTCTGACAAGAAAACCCCCAAAGGGGTCACAAATAGTCAGACAAGACTTAAATGACTCGATAATGACAATACTGCCTTCAGATTTGCTATAGGACAGTGATTTCTTTAGCATGGGGAACTTCCATTTGGGAACTCTTCACTGACACTAAAAAAAAGAAAGAAAAAATATTTTGAGGAATCTAAGATAAGGATCTAGCTGTCAGCAGTTGGTACCACTCAGGCTCTGAGTGATATGATATTATTTGGGTAAATAAGAGTATTATTACAAGGCAGAATGTGCGAAATAAAAGCAAAGACATCAGGCTCAACCTGTAAAACAATTCAAGAACCACTAAAGGGATTTGTTTTGTTTTTAGGGCTAATGGAGGAAAAGAAGCATCAAAAATGGGATTGGACCATTAGTTAGTGGTGGATGAGATGTTGAAAATAGATGGAAGAGAGAAGGCAAAGGTATTCAATTATTCTAATTTGGTTTCTGTGTTCTCATCCAGAGAGAATGAATGATCTTTGGACAAGAAAGGAACAAATAAACAGAGTACAACAGGAAAAGATGCCCAAGAAAAGAAGGTAGATAGAGACCACCTAACTACCTTTGGGGAATTAAAGTCTCTAGGCCAAGGGTGTAGAACCTGTGGCCTCAAGGCCACATGTGGCCCTCTATGTCCTCAAGTGTGGCACTTTGACTGACTTCAAAACAAATCCCCTTAATAAAAGGATTTGTTCTGACAAGTTTGGAGTTGGTCAAAGGGCCACACTTGAGGACCTAGTATGTGGCCTTGAGGCCTCAGGTTCCTCACCCTTGCTCTAGATCTATGTTATTTACAGCTTTAGCAACTGAAAAAACCTGGTGGATATAATTGCTGTTCTAATATCACCGACTCTTGAAAGATCATGGAGAATGGGAAAGGTAGTTCAAATTTGAAGAAGGAATTATTATCAGCTTCCAAAAAAAAGAACAAGGAGGGTGGAATTTGAATGGTTGGTTAGTGAGCTTGACTTCAATTCCTAGAAAAATCCTAGAACATATTTGTAAAGGGATAATTAGTAGGCATCTAGAAAAAGGATGGTTCATCACAAAAAGATACTATAGCTTAATCAAAAATAGATCCTTCAGGACTAACTTAATTTCACACAGGCATCAGGGGAATGATATAGATACAATTTACTGAGATTTCAGCAACACATTTGTCAATATTTTTTCTCATGCTATCCTTTTAGAAAAGACAGAAACCATTAGAAGAATTGGGAACTGGAAGGATGACTAACTTCAAAGAGACTACATTAATAATTCAATGTCAATTTGTAAGGAAGTCTCTTATGAAAAACTCTTGGATCTGTTCTTGACCTTGGGTCATTTGCCATTTTTATAAATGACTTGGATAAAGGCAGAGAGGGTATATCTATCAAATTGTTGTATGACACAAAGCTATGAGTAAAAAAAACCACATTGGATAGTTTAATCAACATCCAAAAATATCTTGACAAACTAGAACTTTGGGCTGAACATAGTAAGATGAGTTTAATAAGAATGAGTGTAAAGTTTTACATGGGTTAAAAATCAACCCCACAAATAAAAAAATAAGAGAAATATCTAGACTTATTTGAAGAAAAAAATCTAGGATCAGTACAAGTTACCAGTGTGATACAGAATACAAAAAAAGATCATGCAGTCCTTGGATGCATTAAGAAAGGTACAGTATTCAGCATAGGTAGGTGATAGTCCAACTCCCTTCTGCCTTGGTGAGATATCTGCCATATTGTATTCACTTCTGGGTGTCACATTCTAGACAGAAAATTGATAAATTGGAAAGTGTTCACAAGGGCAGGCAAACTCTTCCCCTTTAGCTTCCTTCTCCCATTGTTGAATTCTTCCATGAATTTCCATTTTTATAAGGGCCCATACCAACCATCTGTCATTCTCTGTATTTTACTACTTTGGCTTAACACAAGTACTTTCTCTGTCTCCCTTTTCAGTCTTCCTCTAAGTATTATCTTCCTCTATTAGAATGTAAACTCCTTGAGGGTGAGGAATGTCTTTGGTCTTGCATTTGTGTCCCCAATACTTGGCACAATGCCTGGTCCATAGTATGACTAGAGTATGACTAGAGTAAGCCTATTGACTGATCATATGAGATTCTATTGAGTAACTGTGGGTATTTAGCCTACAGAAAGAAGAATTACTGATGTGCATGAGAGCTATAGTGAAGTACTTTTAAGGGTTGTCTCATGGGAAAATGAATAGATAAGTTCTCTTTGACCCTAAATGAAAAAAAAATGAGCAACGGATGGACATTTTAGACAGGTAAATTTAGACTTGAGCTAAGTGGTGCAGTGCTTACAGTGACTTATATGAAGTCAGGAAGACTCCTGTCCCTGTATTAAAATCTGGCTTCAGACAGTTACTAGTTGTGTGACAAGTCATTTAACCCATTTACGTCAGTTTCCTCATCTATAAAATGAGCTGGAGAAGGAATGGCAAACCATTCCAGTATCATTGCTAAGAAAATTCCAAATGGGCTCACAAAGAGTCAGACATGACTGAAAAACAACTGTGTGTGTGTGTGTGTGTGAGAGAGAGAGAGAGAGACAGAGGGGGGGGGGAGAGAAAGAGAGAGAGAGAGAGAGAGAGAGAGAGAGAGAGAGAGAGAGAGAGAGAAAACCTCCACTTAAGGAAAGCCACTTTTGTAGCTGTGTGAAGGACAGATTGAAGAAGGGGGAGACTTAAGATAGGAATATCAATTAGTAAGATATTCCAATAGTCTAGAAAAAAAAAGATAAATGCCTTAACTGGGGTAGTTATAATATTAATAGAGAAAAAGAGTCATATGTGAGAAATGTGTATGGGTAGAAATTCTAAGATTAGGAAATTGAGGTGACAGATACTAAAGAATCAAGACTACTGCTGAAAATTAGGAGAGCAAGGAATAGTTTACTGGTCAGATCTATGGAGAAGGGAAGAATTTATGACCAGACAAGAGATAGAGAACATCGCAAAATGCAAAATGGATGATTTAGGTTGCATTAAATTGAAAAATTTTTGCACAAACAAAGCCAATGCTTTGTTTTGTTTAGAAGGGAAGCAGAAAGCTAGGAAATGATTTTTATAGCTGGTGTCTCTGATAAAGGCCGCATTTCTAAAATACATACAGAATCAAATTTATATGAGTCAAATTTATAAGAATACAAGTCATTCCCCAATTGATAAATAGTCAAAGGATATGAATAGGCAGTTTTCAGAGGAAGAAATTAAAACTATCTATAGTCATATGAAAAAATGCTCTAAATCACTATTGATTACAGAAAGACAAACCAAAAAACTCTGAGGTACCACATCATACCTATCAGATTGGTTGACATGACAAAACAGGAAAATGATAAATGTTGGAGAAGGTCTGGGAAAATTGGAACACTAATGCATTGTTGATGGAGCAGTGAACTGACCCAACCATTCTGGAGAGCAAATTGGAACTATGTGAAAAGGGCTATAAAACTGTACATACCCTTTGACCCAGCAATACCACTTCTAGGGTTGTTTCCCAAAGAGATAAAAAAAATAGGAAAAGGACCCAAAAGTACAAAAATATTTATGGCAGCTCTTTTTATGATGGCCAAGAATTGGAAATTGAGGGGATGTCTATCAATTGAGGAATGGCTGAACAAGTTATGGTATATGAATATAATGGAAACATTGTTTTATAAGAAATGATGAGCAGGCAGACTTCAGAAAAACCTGGAAAGACTTATATGAACTGATTCTGAGTGAAATAAGCAGAACCAGGAGGATATTGTACACAGTAATAGCCTCATTTTGTGATGACTGACTTTGATAGACTTGGCTCTTCTCAGCAATGCAAGGATCTAATTCTAAGATAACTCCAAGAGACTCATGATGGAAAATGCTGTCCACATCCAGAGAAAGAACTTTAGAGTCTGAATGCAGATGGAAGCATGTTGTTTGCTCCCTTTTTCTTTTGTTATTTTGTTTTGTTTCTTCTTTCTTGTGGTTCCTCCCATTAGCTCTAATTCTTCTTGAAATATGTTTAAAATTAAAAAAAAAAAAAGACTAATGCCGAAGTTGCAAACCTGAAAGGTATAAGACTGGTGCTTCCCTTAACAGAAATTAGGAAATTTGGAAGAGTGGAATTTTGGGGGAAAAAAAGTTTGACTTTGGACATATTGGATTTGAGATGTCTATTGGAAATGCAGTTGGAAATGGCCAATAAGCCACTAAAAATATTAAATAAGAGGCCAAGATGGTGGTGTAGAAGCAGCAAGGTTCTGCAGCTCCCACATAGCCACCTCAAATACCTATAAAATATGACTCTAAACAAATTTTAGGGCTCCAAATCTCACAAAAATACAGAAAAACAAATATTCTGCTGAAGGCAGCTCGGCAAGAAGGGCTCATCACAGCATGCTGGGAGCCAAAACCAGCCCTGAAACTGCAGCTTGGCTCCAGGGTGGCCAGGATGAGCCACAACTGGAGCCTTCAGGAGAGTGGATCAGCGGCAGCTGTGGCAGTTTCCAGAATTATCAAGCCATAAGAAACAAGGACTAAGTGAAAGGTCAGTGGAACTCAGCTAAATTTGGGGGAGAAAAGCAGTCTGGCCAAATTGCCTCCAGGGCAAGGAAGTGGCAGAAGGGTGGCCCTGCAGCTGCCTCTACATGGCTGCTTCAGAGCTCCCAGCCTGCACATTGCAGGGAGGCCAAGCCATTGTTCAGAGGCTAAGTACTCTTGCATTGAGTGGCCTGGATCCAGATCATGGTCTTGGGTGGTGGTCCTGGGGTGCGTTTTCAGTGAGCCAAAGTGGATGGGGGCTGCAGCAGCCTTCCAATAGCTCTGGCAGCTGTGAAAACCCCAGTGATTTGGGACAGAGCCTCCCCCTCTGGAAGCAGAGTTCCAAAGAGCTAAAAAATCAAGTAATTGACTAGTGGCATGAGCAGGCAAAGAAGGCAAAGTAAGAACAGCAATTGACCTCTAGATTCCTTCTTTGGGGACGAGAAGGAACAAAGCATGGAATGGGAGGAAGACAACACAGTCAGAACTCCCACACCAAAAGCTTCCAAGCAACATGTAGACTTCCTAAAAGCCATAGATCAGCTTAAGAAGGATTTCAAAAACCAAATAAGAGAAGTAGAGGAAAAATTGGGAAGAGAAATGAGAATGATGCAAGAAAATCATGAAAAGAGAGTCAACAACCTGACTGAAGAAAATAACACCTTAAAAAATAGATTAATTCAAATGACAAAAGAGGCCCAAAAAGCCAATGAGGAGAAGAATACCTTAAAAAGTTGAATTTACCAGATGGAAAAAGAATCTCAAAAGCTGTCTGAAGAGAATAATTCCTTCCGAATTAGAGTGGAGCAAATGGA
>JAQQSU010010677.1:0-12370 GCA_028627135.1 Pseudochirops cupreus | reverse complement strand
AGTGGAGAAGACAAAGTTACCTAGGAATTCTCCTGTGACTAAAGGAAAAAGCAGTATTATATCCATTGGATTCAATGTGAATGTTTTTTTAAAAAGAAAATTTCTAAAATATGAGGAGGTGAAAGAAAGACTTTCAGAATTATGGTACTATTCAAATATGTCCTTAAATGACGTCAGGATGCCATCTGCAGTCTCCCTGACCACTCTGATAAGTTTCCTAGAAATTGTCTTGATTCCATTTTCAGGGTTGTTGTTTTTTTTATAATTTCATTTTCCTTGATAATTTTATGAGATCAGATTATTCCATCACTACATGTTAGAAGTATTTCTTCTTGTTAATCAAATTTAAATGTAATTTATCTCGCTAGGTCTCCAAAAAAGACAATTCAAGTCACCATGGATGCTTATTGTTGAATAATAATATTTGTACTATTACAAGAAATAGTCATGATGGTCTGCACTTGAAAAAATGTCTTGGCAAAAAAAGAGACCTATATCAGGCTCACATTGTGGAAACTAAATTCTTATTATATTTCAGATCATAGGCTACCCAACAATTTGTCTATCGATTAACTTTCCACACAGTCCCTTGATTTGTGATTGTTATAATAACTTGAATATTGGCAAAGACTAGACTAACTGTGTTATGAATATAAGCACAATCCTGTGACTTCAGGAGGCAGTCTACATGTCTGCCTAGCTTAGTTTGGTTCTCTCTCAGTGATTCATAATCAATTATAAACACAGTTGGGATTTTCCCATTATATTCCTTTAGGTATCCCCTTTCACCTTCATATAATAATTAATATCATCACATTATGCCCAGTGGGGACCATTGCTGAGGTTTTATGTTTCTCAAGTCCAAGTCCAGGTTACAACTATATAATTAAAGGGCAATGCAGTTTTTACAAATAGGTTGAATTCATTGTTTTCTTTGGATTACTGGAATAGAACACTGACTATCTTAAATCTTGAATTTTGGTATTTTTCCCAGAATAGAATTTACTCTCTCCAGGACTTACTATTTTCAGAAAGGGGAAGACAGATCCTCCTCCTGTGCCCAGAAGAAACTCCTTCCTTGATAGCATTCTCTACCTCACTGTGAGGATTAGGAAATACGTGCAGATTGCAAACAGTTGTGTCGAGGCACAGGGAAGTGTTTGAGGCCCAGGAATTAGTTGGATCATGTAGAGGTCAGAACATATTGCACTGTCCCTGGCCAGGGTATACTGCATTGCTCAAGATTCTCTTACTTGGGGTTACTTGATGTTCCTGATTAGTGTCTCCACATTCTGGGGCCTTCATACCCTTGTGATTGCACTTCCCCTCTCACAATTCTGTTCAGCTGGGCTCTGTCACATGTGGTATGTGGATCTTGGGTATATATAAGGCTTCAGCCTTCAGGGTAGGAAGTCAGCCTTAGGAAGTTTGCCTTAAGATCTGGCAGTAAGGCATTCTCATTGGAGAGACCTGAATAAACCTTTTCTGTTTGCACCTCAGAGCTGTGACTCTTCTGTTCTAAAGTGTGCTAGCGCTTACTTAAGTGAGGTAAGTAATCGGCTCCCCTGCAGGCAAGTTAGGGTACTCTGAAAGAGAACCCTGACACCTCACATTCTGTATTTTAACCTTCCTGCTTTTTTACAAATTCAGATTCTAAATAACTGGTGTTAGAAGGAGTAGTGGAGCCCAGAGGCAATCTACTCAATGGGATTTGTAGATTCTTATGAACTCCTTTTCTAAACTGTTTGCACCTTTTCTGCACAATGAAAATATGAACATTTCAGTGTATATCAATGTATGAATGATTCAAACCAAATTGTATGTTATGATAGTCTATTGATGAAAGGGATTTATAGTCTATTCCATTCATAAATATCCAATTATTTTGAGTCACTGAGGGCAAGCCTCAATTAAATTTATATGAATTTGAGGTCTGCCCATAAATTACAAAATGTTTCCTTTCGAATCATTCATAGCTTATTGAGATCTCATGTTGATTATAACCCATTAGGCAAGCCTATCAATTCAATAAAGATGATTAAATGTCTTTTATATGCAAGAAACTAGGGATACAAAGGTGAGGGCACTGCCAAAACAAGGCATTTACAACACCAATACAACTTTGCATGTAAATTCTAGGGAGCGATCTGAGACACAGAGAGGTCAGGTGACTTGCCCAGAGTTATATAGCCAGTCACTGGCTGAGCCAGCATTTGAACTCAGGTCTTCCTGATTCTAAGTCCAAAACTACATTCACTGTCCTATGGTCTCTATACAACTTTAGCGGGAAAAGATGTGACATGTGGCTAAGGCTGATGTTATTTTTCAGAGTTAAGGATTGTGAGATGACGTTCAATTATTAAATGCTTTGAACTTTATCCTTAAATTTCATTGCATGAGTGTCAAAACTAAGGCTGGGAAGTTTTAGACAAGAGAAGTCAACAGCTAGGTTGGCAGTGTAACTATGCACATGTTGAAAATGTCATTGCCACCAGGAACTGGCTGCACAGCTAAAGGAGTATATTTATGTTCCTCTGATATTAGGTGTTCAGAGCATCCTCTTAGATGCCAACCCTGAAAAAATGAACAGATATTTTCTTTTGTTCAGCAGTGAATTTGCCTTCCACTTGGACCAGAATGACAAACTATAATCTGTAGAATCATCAAAATGTTTTAATGGTACATTTGTTACGCAGACTTTCCTCTGTTAGTCTACTTAGTCCAGATTCTGATGGCCTTGGTTCATTATTGGTAGTCTTAAGAGAACAGAGTTATATATGTTTCCATGTTCCTTTACAAAAGACAAAAACCGAAAACCTAAATCAAGAGGAATCCCAGCAGTGTGAAAGGAAACAGGAATTTTATGTGTTAAAGAACATCAGTGATGAAGGTTGGTGCTTGTGGCTAACATAGTCTCTTGTCTTTGATCATAGAAGGCAAATAATTAAGAAAGTGCTTGGGATACAAATAGAAACAAAAAAGACAACCCCTGCCCTCAAGTAGCTTTCAGTTTAATCACAGGAGAAAACTCAGTAAGAGGAGCCAGAAAACAGCTGCACGGTTTGGACAGGAGATAGAGCCTTGGTTCTGGGCAAGGCAAAACAAGAGCTCACCTATCAGAGCCCACGGTGATTCCAGGGTGATCCTAGAGTCTAGGTTTCTGGTGAGGAGAATGTTAGGGTGGTACTAGGAGTGGAGGTGTCATTCTTTGGAGTTGGTGTCTGGGAAACAAGTTCTACTCAAAAGAAGTAGTTTTAAGACTTTGAAAAACAGTATAACTTAGAACACTTAGGCGCTATCCTGAACCAAGAGAGTGAATCGTTACTGAAAGCCAATTACATTAATTGGCAAAAGGCCTGTGACTATGAGACTTGTTACCCTACACATAAACCAGAATTCTTGGTTTGCATATAGGCTAGGAGTGAATTTGTATGGAGAACAAGTGTAGACTGACAACAATCCACTCACTTTAATTTTGACTAGTGCCAAGTTAGAAGCCTCTTATCAGAGACAGGGAGCAGCACTAGCCAACTATGAATTCAGCATATACAATTGGCCAGGGAGGACTACTGTGGAAGGAAATAACTTTATCCTCAAGGTGAAGCTTTGGTGAAGGCTGCAGATTATACTCTAGGCAGCTATATGGTGCAGTGGATAGCATGCCAGGCCTGGAGCCAGAAAGACCCGAGTTCAAATCCAGTCTCAGACACTTGCTAGCTCTGTGACCCTAGGCAAGTCACTTAACCTTGTTTGCCTCAGTTTCCTCATCTGTAACATGAGCTGCAGAAGTTTGGAATGGTAAACCACGCCAGTATCTTTGCCAAGAAAACTCAAAGGGGGTCATGAGGAGTAGAACATGACTGTAATAACCACAACAAATAGGTTATACCCAGGCTGCGAGGCCACAATCAAGTGAAAGTATCTGAAAGCTGGAGATTTTTACCAGACATCATGCCAACAGTGAACGTGAACCTTGTTTCATTGACCTAATCTTCTTTTTCTTAGTTGTCTGGGGATGGCTGGCAATATAAGTGAATGGCTGATAAGGACTGAGAGAAATGCTACAGGTCAAAAATCCAGGAAGTTATGATAAAAGACTCACGTGCTAGTTGCTTGAAGGTAGTTTACTACTGAGAAAATGACAAAAGTTGGAGCTGTGCAAGAGTGTTATACTGGTTTATGATTTATCCCTATACTCTGCCAGCAGGCAGTTAATGCTATGCAGGGCATCTCAGTCTATGGTCATGAATGCACTGCGTGATAAATTTGGGTATATGTATCAAAAAGGAACCATAGAACTAGTAAAAACCAGGTTCCATTGGCCTATGATGCAGCAGACGTCACTAAGCAGTGTCACGTGCTCATTGTGTCAAAGAAAAATACTAACAACTTGTGCTCCATATTTTGAGAATATAAACGCCACCAAAACTCTGTAATTTGTCTGCATTGACTTAACTCTGGGAGGAGGTCGTAAAAATAGAAAAATACGGTAAGTAATATCTCAGCAGTGACTGATCATTTTACTAGCTACACACAGGTATACTCAGCCAAGAAAGCATCCACAATGGCTAAAGTCTTATGGGAGAAGTACTTTCCAGCATATACACTCTCTTCCAGAATACCTTGATCAATGAAAAGACTTTGAGAGCAAATTATTCAAGAGCATGTTAACTTTGATAGATATAAAGAAATTCAGAACAACAACAACAAAGACCTTATCATCTCAAAAGATATCCACAGACTAAACGAATCAGCTGGTGGACACACTGGAAACCTTGGGACCAGAGCAAAAACCGCAGTGGAGTTAGCACAAGGCATTTCTTTTGTAATTCCACCACACTTGCTTATATTTGGGAGACAGCCTTGTCTATGCATTAACTTGTTCTGCGGTCTTTCAGAAAATAGAGATAGTATGAATACTCACTGACAGACGTCTACCAACTAGCCATGATTTTAGCTCAGAAGATCTCTGACAGAAATAAAGAGCAGTGCAAAGCCTGAGTCAAGACCTCCAAGAAAGACACATAGTTTTTCTGTGAAGTCTTAGTGGTCAGGGAACACAAAAGTTAGAAGACTGATGGAAAGCCACTCCATACGTTATTGTGTGTTGAATTGGGAAACTTGACTACTTACAGAATAGCCCCAGAGATTGACAGAGGTCCTATAAAGACTATTCACCGCAAAGATTTATTGTCCATAGGAAAGTTTGTTTTGGGTTTGGTTTTTTTTTTTGTCTTTTTGGAGGGGGCAAGGCAGGGCAATTGGGGTTAAGTGACTTGCTCAAGGTCACCCGGCTAGTAAGTGTTAAGTGTCTGAGGCTGGATTTGAACGCAGGTCCTCCTGATTCCAGGGCTAGTGCTATATTCATTGTACCACCTAGTTGCCCTATAGTTACTAAGTTACTAAGAATCTCTAAAAAGGAGAACAGAAGTGATGATCACTTACTTCAATGGTCATTGAAGAAAAGAGACAGCACACCAGTTGTACAAAGACTATCTAAACCAGACATGAATTCAAAAAGTGATGTTTCAAGTGAAGAAGACTTTGGGAACTCAATAATCTTGCCTCAAAATGAGAACTCTATTTCAGGCAGGAAAAGAGAATTGAACTCAGAAGCATCACTTTTCCTGCAAAGGACATCAGCTATAGGGATTCTGAGAGTACAGAGACAACACACAGAGCATGGAGATGCTGTTTACCAGCTTGGCTCTTCAAGAAATTCAGATTCAGGGAGGCGAGCCTAGAGTTCTGCTGAAGAGGATACTTAGTCCGTACCATTAACCAGCTTGGGTATAGGGACAGAAAGGTCAGCAGGTCAGAGCTGGCTCTTTTCACTCTGTGATTGTCTTAACTTACGATGTTACAGGTGGATCAAGAGAAGGGTTTAACAAATAAGTCCGAAGATAGTACTAGAGACTGTCCACATAACATCTGTTTTGTTATATATGTCTGTTGTTGCACATCTTAAATACTTTATGCTTTGGATTATGCTTCTGTTTTATTTGGATGTTAGGTTTCTTTGCTCATGTGCTGTCATGTTTTGCTCTTTGAATATTTTCACGTATGCTTATACTTATATTTGTCCTTTTCCTCTTGCTTTCTTCTTAACTCTCTACTAAGATTTGGCTTTTTGATCTCATTATTCAAATGAAACTACCTTCTCCAAAGTTACCAATGATCTCTTAATTGCCTGATCTAACAGCTTTCTCTGAATATTCATCCTTCTATTTTCTTTGCAGCCTTTGGCACTTGAACTGATATTCTCTCTAGGCTTTTTACAACTCTTCTCTTTCCTGGTTCTCCAACTGTCTGACTCTTACTCTTTCTCAGTCTCCTTTGATGCATTTTTACCCATAGTGCCCACTAATAGTGGGTACCTCCCAAGACTCTGTCCTGGAACCTCTTCTCTTCTTTGTTATTTCACTTGGAGATCTCTTCAGCAACCAGGAATTCAATGATCATTTCTGTGCAAACGATTCTCAGATCTATTTACCCAGCCTTTACCTGTCTCCTAAATGCTTAGTGGACATTTTGAACTGGATGTCCTATAGACAGATTAAGCTCAATATACCCCATATAAAATGCATTATTTTTCCTCTATGACACTCTCCATCCCCACCCCCTGCCACTATTTATAACTTCCCTATTACTGTCAAAGGTACCACTGTCTTTCCAGCAACCCAGACTCACAGCTTCAATCTTACCTTTGACTCTTCAGTAATGCTCACTCCACATATTCAATCTATGTCCTGTCATTTCTGCCTTCCTAACATCTTGCATATATGACCACTTATTTTCTATGCTGGCCCTCATCACCTCATACCTAGACTATTGCCATAGCCTTCTAATTTGTTTCCCTGCCTCAAGTCTCTCCCCACTCCTGTCCACATCCTTCACTCAGCTAAGTGATCTTCCTAAAGCTCAGGTCTGGGGTCAGTATATTGTTTTCCTGTGTCAATCTGTGCATTTCTAAAGGGCACTTTGGGAACTGGTCTCAGACAGTCAAAATAGGAGATACTGCCAGTAATGCAAATTAGTCCCTGTCTAGACTGTGTGATTTCTTGTGATGAAGTGTAGCTCTACTATGCCCTTCTTTCTCTTTGTATAGCCACTAATGAGAAGTAATTACTCTCAAACATATGAAAGATCATTCCAAATCACTAATCATAAGATAAATGCAGATTAAAGCGACTCAGAGATTTCATCTCACACTAACACATTAAAAAAAGATGACAAAAAATGGAAATAGTCAATGTTTGGGGTCTGTGAGAAGACAGGCACATCAATCCATTTTTGATGGAGCTTTGAATTGGTTGTATCATTTTGGAAAACAATTTGGAATTGTGAGAGAAAAGTCATGACAAAAGTCTATATCCTTTGACCCAGAGATTCCAGGGCTATGCATATACTACAAGGAGGTCAAAGAGAAAGTTTTCATATGTTAAAAAAAAATAATGACATAACTTTTGCACTTAAAAAAAAGGAAACATAGTGGGTGCTCCTGTTTTAAGGTGAATTGTGATATATGAGCAAAATGGAATATTATGACATAATTAAAACCGAAGAAGCAGTCAATGTGCAGAGAACAAAGACAGAACTGGTTGTAGAGCCATGAAGATGTGGATTCAAGTTCCATCTCTAAAATGTTCTGACTGTGGGGCCTTGTCCATGTTACTTTACTATTCAGGGCTCTACATAACTATCTAAGACTATAAATTGCAGAGATGGTGCTATCTTGCATAAGAGGCTTCCTCATCTGGAACTAGGAATAGTTTTAAATTTCCTGTAATTAAAATTAGTGATTTGTAATATTTTTTCATATGATTGATGGATTTCTTCTTTTGAGAAGTGCCTATTCATATCCTTTGACCATTTATACACCGGACAATGGCTTTTGTTCTTATGTGTTGACATCAGTTTCCTATATATTTTGATATATTGAGATATATATACATATATATATATATATATGCATATATATATATATATGTATGAAATCTGATATATTTATCAGAGAAATTTGCAACAAAACTTCCCCTCCCCCACTTAACTGTTTTTCCTTCTAAACCATATTGCTTTGTTCATGCAAGTTTTTCAAATTCATGCAATCAAAATTGTCCATTTTGTCTCCTATAATTCTCTCTGTCCTTTGGTCAAGATCTCTTCCCTTATCCATAGTTACAAAAGATAGCTACTGTCTATTCACCTCTAGTTTATGATATAGTCCTTAAAATCTACATCACAAATCTAAATGAAGCTTATATAAAGTATATAGTAGGAGATGTTCATCTAACCCTAATTTCTCCCAGATTGCTTTCCAATTTTTCTAGCAGTTTTGGTTGAATAGTGAGTCTTTACTCCGGAAACTGGTGCTGTTGAGTTTAATGCACAATGCTATTGTATTCAGTCGTTCATGTACTTGTGAACTCTATTGATCAACTTTTTCCATGTTTAAATCAGTGTCAAATTGTTTGGACACTTAACTGGTGTATAATATAACTTGAGATATGATTACTGCTTCTTTGAGATATGATACCCCTTCTTTTCTACTCTCCCACTATTTTGCTTTGATGATTAACATTTTTCCTACAGATAAATTTTGTTATAATTCCTCTCTAATTATTTGCCTTTTATTTCTGTAAAGAGCACTTTATAGTTGTATTGATATAATTCCTGGGTGCATCTTGGTAAATGGACTCCCACATATTTTGTATATTCCTTAGTAACTTTAAATAAAATTTCCTTTTCTATCTCCTTTGGCTGAGTATATTGGTAATATATAAGAAGATTGATGCTTTTTATGGTTTATTTTATATCCTGCTACTTTATTGGTTATTGCTTATTATTCATTTTCATTGATTGAATCTTAGGTTCCTTTGCCTGCCTCAAGTCTCTCCCTACTCCAATTCATCCTCTATTTAGCCACTAAAATGATTTTCCTAAAGCACAGGTCTGGTCATGTTATACCCCCACCACACACACACATTCAATAAACTTCAATGCCTTCCTATTGCCCTCAAAATCAAATACAAAATGCTCTATTTGATGTTCAAAGCCCTTCGTTACCTAATCCTTTCCTACCTTTCCAGTCTCCTTAACCTTAATTTCCAATGCCTATTATTTCATCCAGTGACTCTGGTTTCATGGCTGTTACATGAACAAGACACTCCATCTCTCAGCTTTGGGCATTTTCTCTAACTGTTCCATTTGTCTGGATTGTTCTTTCTCCCTCCTCAGTTCTACTTATTGACTCCCCTGTTTTCCTTTAAGGCCCAGCTAAAATCTTATCTTTTACTGGAAGGCTTCCCTGGTCCCTTAAATTCTAGTGTCTTCCATCTGTTAATTATTTCCTATTTATCTTGTATGTATATATACATGAGTGTGTGTGTGTATGTGCACGCGCGCGCACATGTTCATCAATACTAAGTCACTTAATCGGGATGTAAATAATGGTTGTTTTGGGTACAGATTATGAAAAGGTCAGGTAGTCAAAATATGCACATGCTGAAAGATAGTAGGCATCACACCCACATTTTCCAGTTGTTGGGAAAGCCAAGCTGAGGCTTAGCTCTCATTATCACTGTCTCTAGGGTGTGCTTGTCAAAAAGATATTCAATTGTGCTAGAGTCAGGTGCTAACATTTTTTTAGAACTACATCAAATAATAATGGTAACCATGGGCATACTTCTTTTATCTCTGATCTTACTAAAACAGAGTTCTAGTTTTTCATTATAGAAAATCAGTCTCCTAACTTTGGATCGATAGAAATAGGGACTAGACTTTTGATAGCACTGATATAAGAGTTTTTTAGAGGAAGAAATTCTCTATACCAGTGTGTCAGCACCTTCTCTGCAGCTTATACTCAGACAGTTGCCTAGAGCTCTAATACATTAAATGGCTTGCCTAGCATGTCAGAGTCAATATGTGTAAAAGATGGGACTCAAACCCAGGTCTTTCTGGCTCTGAGGCTAGCTTGCTATCCACTACTAGATCACACTGTCTCTATTTTTTTTTTTTATAGATACTGTCTACTATTAAGTAAAGGTACATTTTTCAGCTAGGCTTACTAGGAGGTTAAACCTATGACAAAGTTCCCAGATAACGTATTCTTCGTAGCAGCTAAAAGGAAGAGCTATTCCTAGGAAATGAGACACAACATCTTTATTACCCTCAGTAGTTGCTCCAGTAGACAGGCAGATGTGAACTGCAGATTAGAGGTTCTTAACCTAGAGTCAATGAACTTGGCTTTTAAAAACAAATTTTTACGTAATTGGTTTCCTTTGTAATCCTATACAATTTATTTTGTTTATTTAAAAACACTATTCTGATAAAGGGAATGTAACTTTTACTACATTGCTGAAAGGTTTCAGTGACTCACAAAAAAAAAGGTTAAAAGTCCTACTCTAGACACAGCTGGTATTAAAGGGGGTGACCAAGTCAAGAGAAAGAATAAACATTTTTAAAAATATAAACCTTAGCTCCTCCCCTTTCCCTGAATATCCACCAAAAAAAGGCTGAAGCTAGGGAAACTTGTGTGAATTACCCAAATTATCCTAAATATTTGTGAAGGATTTTCCTTTACGTGCAGATGGAGTAAACAGCTATCCACTTACCTCCAATTTCAGTGGTTGTCATGGAACTATAGAAAAGGAGAGAGAGCCCAGTGACTACAACGACTTTTGGCTTCTCTGTCTCACTACTTGCCCTGCCTTTAGCTAATTCCACCAGGACCCTCAACTGTATGAAATAATGGGCCGTGGGCAGTAGCAGAGCAGAAGGTCACCTTTCCTGATGTGATTTCATTAATACTAAAAAGTTCCACTACCCTCATTCTCATCCCGCATTGGAGCTTAGTCACTCTTTGTTTGGGTTTTAGTCCCTGTTAAAATGTAGGCATCCCTGCCTTCCCCAATCAGGAGATATCACCTTAAGCTCTTATACCTAATTTACAATTTAGTGGGAAGGAGGGAGTCTTAATAGGAAAATAGAAGAGACAGAAAGCAGGGGAAAGAGTACAGAAGGGAGCATGGAGATGCTAAAGACAAATTTCACCTATTTCTCTATCTTGCCATAAGGCCAATCCGAATGACCAAAAATAACTTCACTTGCTATGAGAAAATATTGCTTTTCTCATACCATATGCAGAATACGAAATCTCTGGAGATTGAAACTTCAGTTCACCCTGAGGAGAGGAATAACATTAAACTGGAAATTTATATTCATACATATCCTTGATGTCTTTTTCTTGAAAGTGCTCAAAGCATTTCCCAAACTTTGTTAGCAGGAAGGAAGTTATTTCATGCCAACCTTCTAAAGCCCATCAATATGTATATTCTGAACTGGTTCTGTAGATGGACAGTGAGCTCAGCCCAGAACTGAATAGGAATTGGAGATTAGGCTGCATTGCATTTGGGAAATTGAGTAGCATTTGCAATAATCCCATACTGTACTATCACCAAAACCTATCTATTCAATATCAGTATTCTCTCAGTCATTCTTTGCTACTGTGAATAATGGAATATTATGACTTAAAATAAAAATACCACAAGGGGAAATGGAAAGATGCATTGTGGGCATGTCTGCTATGGCATGTTCCCAAGGACAACTTGTGCTACAGAAGTATCATAATGGGTATCATTAAGGATATATAGTATCAGAGACATGAGTGGGCTGGTCAGGTAATGAGAATGAGAGATGACAGATGGATGGTTTGAGTGGTACTTTAATGCCTCTGAGATATTAAAGAGTATAAAGAATGAGAGAAAGGTCTCTGACAAGAGGAATAGATTCTTTGTGAAGGATTTATGGGAAAACAGAAACAGGAATCACATAGGATGAAAAGGCATGGACAGGCTGTACTCTGTGCCACTGCAGAGAGTAAAGAAACCAATGAAATCACAGCTCCCACAAAATTCTTGAAAAGATAAGTAAGAATGGACCTGTCATTTGAGTATTTCTGGAGAGTGAGCTGTGTTACAAGGCTGAATCTACTCAATAATTCAATTCAATAAGCACTTGTTAAGGACCTATAAGTACAAGACACTGTACTGGGCACTGGGGATATAAAGGTGAAAAGGGATCCAATCCTGCCCTCAAGGAAATTAACCTAATAGAAAGGATAAGATACATACACAAATGAATATAATAAAAAAGTATAGAGTGTGATAGGGACAAAGGAGAGATGCAGACAGAATGTTCTAGGAAAATTAAAGGAGAAATAGAATACTTTCAGCTGAGGGCATTAAGAATAGTCTTAATTCAATATTATTTAAATAATTATTAAGTAGGTACTATGTGCTAGACAGTGTACTAAGTGCTGGAGTAAAAGACAAAAAGGAGACAGTTCAGGTCCTCAAGGAACTTTCATTTT
>JAQQSU010010676.1:0-12370 GCA_028627135.1 Pseudochirops cupreus | reverse complement strand
TTCCAGGGGAAAATATGGTCATTCAATGAGGTGGAGGACTTTCAAACATTCTTGCTGAAAAAACAGAACTGCAAAGAAAATTTGACACTCAAATGTAAGAAGCATGAGAAGGTAAACATGGAAAAGAAATCATATGGAACTTATAAAAGTTGAACTATTTACATGACAACATGGAAAAATGATAATTGTAACTTATGAAACTTTTCTCAGTATGAGGATAGGTGAAGGGAATACAAATGTATATGTATGTATGCATACACATATGTCTATATAGGAGGGATATATATGCGTACGAATACATGTCTGAGTATGTGTATATATGTGCACATAGAGGACACAGGATTAATTGAATAGGAAGGGATGATACTTTAAAAGGTGTAATTCTGAGGTGAGAGAAGAATAGAATGAGAGGAGACAGGGAGAGACAGAATGGGATTAATCATCTCATATAGAAGAGGCAAGGGATAACTGTTACAATGGAGGGGAAGAACAGGAAGGCAAAAGGGAAAGGGTCAACCTTACTCTTATTGAATTTGGCTTAGAGAAGGAATGACATAAACTCTAAATTGGGTGTCTTGCCACACAGGAAAGTACGGGGGATGGGAAAGAGAGGTGGGATGATGGAGGGGAGGGGAGGGTTGGGGGAAGGTTGCTAGAAGAACACACTTTTGTAAAGGGACAAGGACAGGGTAGTGAATAGAACAAGGGGGGGCAGGATAGGAAGGAGGGACATGTAATCAGTCTCTCACAATATTTCCATTGTGGAGATTTTCTGCGTAACTACACATGTACAGCCTGTATTTAATTGCTTGTCTTTCCAGTGAAGGTGTGTGATGAGGGAGGAAGCGAAAGAATCTAGAATTTAAAGTTCTATAATCAAATATTAAAAATATGTATATGTATATATAGATAGATAGATAGATAGATAGATTATTATTATTATTAACTACATGGAACTGAGAATTAAGATATACAGGCACTGGGGTAGGGAGATCCATCTTGCCCTACTGGAAAGTCAGAGGGGCAATGGGGGAGGACATAGGAGAGAGCAGATTGGGGGATGGTTTCTTCAGTGGGATGGCTGTTTTGGGGTGGTAGGTGGGGGAAAGATGGGGAGAAAATTTGTAACTCAAAATTTCATGGAAACGAAAATAAATAAATGAATTTTAAAAAAAAGAAAGAAAAAAATAAAAGAAAGTTAATCCAATCTCATTATCAGCAATGCCCTTCAAGAGACTGAACTTTTGAAATGAGCACTACAGGAAAAGGGGAAATTCTGGATCTCTCCAAATCATTGGTTATTAATAATCCATTCTCTCAATATAATACTTTATAGACAATATACTTTATATGTTTTATATACAATAGTACTTTGTGTACAATAGCTCGTTTGACTCACAACAATTTTATGAAATAAGAGTACAAATTATCCTAGTTTTATAGTTATGGAAATCAAGACAAAGAGGTTGTGATATGTCCAAAGTTATATGACTAAGTAGCAGATCACATGTTTGAACACCAGTTTAGTGCTGTTTCTACTTTGCTACATGGCCACCACATATCCAAATCATCTTCTCTTCTTCCCAAAGAAGGGGACAAGAATTTAAGTACCTTCTTTAATCTCTTCTGTCCTGGATGGAGAAAGAAAGAACTATATTTTTGTAAACTTTCTTCTGTAAAAAATTTATTCAATGGCCTTAAGGAATTTCTGTGACTTTCTTCAATTCAGAAGGAAATGGATTCCACATTGTACCCTGCACAGTGTTTAGTTCTGGCTCTCAAGTCCAAAAATGGGGGTGTGACGGCTGTGTTCCAAAGGGCAGTGGCAGAAGCAGAGATAGCACCACAACAGTGTGTGTTTGTATCCTTAGATCCCATCAGTCATGCTTTGAGAATCTGTACAGAGTTAAGTTACTTATTGGGCTCTGTTCAGCAGGAAATGAGACTTTGTGCAGTGAATGACCTTGGCCATCCTCCCCTCTGGCAAGATGCAAGTGTAAGTTTAGCAAGAAGAGGTGGAGTCTGTGTACGGGGGGTGGGGATAGGAAAAAGTAGGAATCCACACCCTCCTTAAAAATGTGGTTTGTAGGACATATTTCAAATGGCCATGATCAAGAGAATCTTCCTTTATTGCAGATTAGACACATGGAAAATTTCAACTGAGTGTAGTTGTTTTTTTCATTTTTACATACAGTTGCTCAAAGATGAATGATATGTTGTTCTCATTTTCCAAGGCCAAATTATCTTTGGGCTGTGATCAAGCATGAGAAATTTCCACCCCAAGGATAATTTTTTAGAAAATTGCACAAGCAATGGAAGTTCATAGGTAATAACATTTTTTATTAATATAAACAGGCTAGAATTTTTAGTATTTCTTACAGAATGCACTTTGTAAAATGGTTAAAGGCCAGAGAGGCAAAATGTGTAGAATGGCTCATTTCACAGGATTTTAAGCCTGAAGGATGGGAGTGTTCCTCTATATATATAGTTAGTAAAATCCTTTCAATTTATTTTTTAAAATTATTGATATACTTTAGTTATCATCACTTTCATTTCCTATTATTCCTTAAAATACTTCCTCTCTCTCCTACCCAGAGAGCCCCACCCTGTAAAAAAAAATCATAAAAGAAAATAGAAAAGCAGTTCAGAAAAAGTAATAAGCCTATGAAATACTTAAGAATATATGTATAAGAATACACATATGTATATACATATGTATATGTACATGTGTATATGTGTACATATATGTGTGTGTTTGTGTGTGTACGTGTGCATGAATGTATATTTTGGGATGGGTAGACAGTGCAATGGATAGGGCATTAGTCTTGAAGTCAGGAAAGCTCATCTTCCTGAGTTCAAATCTGGACTCAGACACTAGTTATAAGACTCTAGGCAAGTCACTGAATCCTGTCTGCCTCAGTTTCCTCATCTGTAAAATGAGCTGGAGAAGGAAATGATGATCTACTTCAGTATCTTTGCCAAGAAAGGGGTCAGGAGCAGACATCAGGAGACTGAATCACTGGCAGCTGTGGCAGTTTCTAGACTTCTCAACCAATAAATTCCAGAGAGAAAATAAAAGGTCAGTGGAGAAACTCTGTTGGACCTGGGTGAGAGAAAAGCATAGTCTGGTCTCTGCCCCTGGGGTGGTGAAGGTTGCAGCAGCTGCTTCTTGAGCTCCAGGCCCACAGATGGTGGTGGGGACCAAGTGGCTGATCAGGGGGCAAATGTAGGAATCTCTTTGCTGGTGTTGAGGTAGGATTCTCTTACTTTGCCCTGCTTGGATCTGGGTCGTAGTCATGGGGGGCGGTCCTGGGGTGAGGAGTGTTGGTGTGGCAAAGCTTGTGGTGGTTGTGGAAAGGGCATCCTCTGCACAGTTCTGAGGCAGGTGGCTAGAAGAAGCTCTGAAAACAGCTGGGCAAAACCACAGAAATTTGGGACACAGCACTCTCTACTCTGGAAACAGAGTTCTACATTGGCAAAGAGCTCAAAAGTCAAGTAATTGGCTGGAAAAAATGAACAAATAGAGGAAGAGATTATAGAATCATTCTTTGGTGACAAAGACTATCAAAACATAGAACCAGAAGAGTACAACAAAGTCAAGAAAGGGGTCTCAAGGAGTCAGACATGACTGAAACTACTGAACAAAAAAGTGTGTGTGTGTGTGTGTGTGTGTGTATGTGTGTGCTCTGTGACCATAGTCACCTATATATATTTATGAAGAAGGGGAGGATTTGCATTTTCTCATCTTTTTCAGCGTCAAACTTGGTCATTACAATTTGTAAAGCCAAGCACGAACAGCTGTCCAGAGGACTGCTGCTGTGAATAGCTTTAAGGTTCTGATCATAGTATAGTAAACTCTCTATTTATTCAGCAATAAACTGAGGCAAAACATTCACAGAAACCAAAGTACAGCATTCACAATGATATACCATAACAACTTATCACTTAAGTGGCCACATAGTTTTAAACAAAAGAAATAATTCGGTAAGTCCTTAACTCAATCATCCTTAAATAGCAATCCTCCTTAGGGGACACAAAGTACAAAGGTCAAACTTTTCCCACCCCTAAATCACATTGTCTTAATTTCTCAGTCAAAAAGTCTTTCTTCTTGATTAGAGATTAGTTTCCAATCATCCTTAACTCAATCATCCTTAAGGGGTACAAGGTACAAAGTACAAAATTCTCCCACCTTTAGGCCACAGTAAATCATGATCTTCTCAGTCAGCACTAAATACCCAAAGAGAAGTCTTTTCATCTTGGCTCTGAGGCTGGCTTCCAGATTCCATGGTTCCTTTTCCATGCGCCCAGCTCTTGCCTGAATCTACCCAACCATCAGTCATCTGGATTCACAGGCAAGCAGCTCTCAGCTTCTTGCCAAGCTTTTTGTCCAGCTCCTCATCCAGTTCCTCATCTAGCTCCCATTCCATATTGAAGCTCACCGTGTCTAGTCCACCTCAAGTCCTTCACAGTTTCTGTTTCTAGGAAGACAAAGCTTAACAAAGCCAAAATAACATTCAGACCCATTGCTGGCACCATCATCAATTCACTATCTGCCTGTGAAATCAACACAGACCCATAAACAAGGTCCAAGAAGTCAATACAATCATCAGCATAGTCCCAGAACCTCTGAAACCCTCCTCCAGGACTTCTGTAAATGGACAAGAAAATCCTCTTTCAGGGCTTCTAGTAAGGTCCCAGGGCTTCTGTACAAAGTATCACAAACACAAATCAACACAAACAGAAAAACAGAGTGCTGGCCACCCCAAGTGTTCCCTTCTCAGTTCTCCTCTGTCCCAGCTGTGCTCTAGCTTTGTATCTGTCATTAGCTCCTCCTTGTTCCTCTCACCTCTTATGTCTTTCCTGTCCTGTCTTCACAAGTTCTTTTTCTTAACAAAGACTTTATATAATCAGGGCAAGGCTCAACGATACTTGAACTGGAACAAGGTGCTAATTAAATGACTGAAACAAGGTGCTAAGTATTCATTTTCTTGCCATTACACAATTACACTGCATTCACATTTGTCATTCTTTCAACATATATTATTATAATCACTTGCATATTATTTTCCTGTTTCTGCTTACTTTGCTTTATATCAATTAATATGCTTCTATGTACTCTTCCTATTCTCCATTTCCCACGCTGAAGTAACATTCTATTATATTCATGTATTACAATTTCTTTAGCTATTTCCCAATAAATGGTCAAATATTTTGCTTCCAGTTCAGTGTTACTATACAAAAAGTGTTACTATAAATATTTTTGGTCTAAATGAGACTTACATTGAGACTTAAACATTGGAACACAAAGCAATTTGTGGCACTACTGCTCTAGAAATATCTTCTGTTCCTTGCTGGTAAGCCTATCCTGCTCTTTGTCTAGAGTCCCACTCTCTACAACTTTACAACTTGGAAAATTCCAGCTTTTTAGCTAATTGATGATTCTCTGACTATGACATTAGAAATATGAAACTAATCAAATGTGCTAGAATGAGAACCCTCCCACCTCCCTACAATGAAAAACTGGCCCTCTTCCATATTAGTGAGTGATCTTGGTGTATGAAAGAAATGAATTTATTTATTTTTCTTTTTTTTTCATATTTTTTAAGAGGGGGAAGGCAAGGCAATTGAGGTTAAGTGACTTGCTCAAGGTCACATGACTAGTAAGTGTTAAGTGTCTGAGGCCAGATTTGAACTCAGGTCCTCCTGACTTCCAGGCTGGTGCTCTATTTACTGTGCCACCTAGCCACCCTCGTTAAGTGTCTGAGGTTGGATTTCAATGCAGGTCCTCCTTACTGTAGGGCCCATGCTCTGTTCACTGTACCACCTAGGCACCTGAAAAGAATGAATTTAAAATAATTTACTGATTATTTACTATGTGCAAAACAATTTGCTAAGCACCAAAAATGCAATTAGGAAAGCAAGACTGGTCCTACCCTCAGAACCTCACATGCTAGGAGAGAAAACACATATGGGAGGTTTTAGTTACAAATAAGATGGAAAGCACTGCAGTTCTTGGGACTTCTTTAATATCATATCCAGTAATAAAGTCATATTTTCTAATATTGAGCAATTTGGTGATGCCAAGGACTTTGGTGGTGAGAAATATCTATTCACAAGCTTCTGTAACTTTGGCTGCTGAGGAGGTCACATGTCTACAAGGATTACTTCCCCAGAGTGTAACTTCAGGGGTCAGGTGGGAAACAGGCAGGCAGGCAGACAGTAAACATTTATTAAGCACCTACTATGTTCCACAGGCACTGTGCTATGCACTGAGGATACAGAGGAAGGCAAAAGAGAGTCCCCATCTTCAAGGAGCTTACAATCTAATGGGAGGAGACAATATGCAAACAACAATGTACAAATAAGGACAAATTGGAAATAATCAGCAGAAGGAAGGCACTAGAAACAGGGTGGTCTGGGGGAGCTGTTGCTCCCAGGGTTCTTGTCTTACCTGCCCCTCCAATGCTATCTTCTCATTTCTCATTAAAACTGAAGCCCAAAGAGTGTCCTATGCAAAGTTAAATGAGAATGGTTTCTGGGGTGCTACTGTTTCAAAGGTTCTTAGGCTTCTCTGCCCAATAGCAGGTGGTCAGTAATTGATATCAGTGGTGGCAGGGAGGTTGAGCTCCTTCTTCATAACAGTTCTCCCTTTAATTATGAATGCAAGGGACAAGCTAGAAGCAGGGCTGGTGGTCTGAGGGCACTCCTATTCAGATGACTTCAAGTACATGCACATTTTTCCAAGGGCTTCTTACATGGATAATAGTTTCTGGGGACAGGCTGGAAGCAGAATCAGTGGCATAAGGAGTGCTACTTGTCCCAGGTTCCTTGGCTGCCTCCACAAAAGTCAAAGGGGAGTTGGTCATTAAGGTGGTTTGACCTGCTAAGCACATGCCACCTCCTGTCTCTCCCTTACAATGTCTTACTGCTTTAGCTAAGATGGTTTGCCTGACCTTGTCAGTGGTAATTAGTCAGTACTTAGTGTTTGTAGTAGGGAAGATGGTGGATCCTTTCTTTACAAGAGTTGTTTCTCTCAATAATGATTTCATAGGCTGGCTTAGAAACAAGGTCAGAGACATGAGGGTCTCTGCTTTTCCTGGGTATCTTGGGCTTACCTGTCTAAGAGTAGTGGTTCATGGTGTTGCTTGTGACCTGGATAAGTGTTCTTTTTTCCACAAGAGATGCTTTCCACAATTATGGAACCCAGGTTTACAAGGAGCAAAGGGGCATGATGAGAATTTGGGGGTAATAGAATACACTTCCTTGTTACTGTCTCAATCCACTCATCTTTGGAACTCCCATCCTGGTGCTCATGTCATCTTGACTGGTAAATGAGTACAAATTCACATCTCCTGTTACATCTAGTAAGCACTAAATATGCTTTACATTGTAATTTGGCCATCTTGTTGATATCCACCCTGTCTTATTGCAATCTCTAGTCTGCCTCTAGTCCTGGGGACCAACTTCTTTCTGCCACAATCCCTGCCACCACAATGGCTTCTCAACCCTCCTTCCATCGCTTCTTATGGGAATTATAATCAAATCAATAGTTCTATTTGTAAGGAAAAGGGCATTTCATTCAATTCCCCTATGACTCCACTCATCACTCCTGTCACTCCTCAATCTCAATACAACATTCCATAAGTCATCTCAGCAGGGTAGAATACAATGGGACTGTCACTGCCCTGATCCTGGACATTGAATAGCATAGTTAAGTCTAAGATTGCATTAGCTTTTTTTGGCTGCCACATCACACTGAACATTCATATTGATATTGCAAGCCACTAAAATCACCAAATATTTTCTTTTTTCTGAACTGCTGTCTAATCACACCTCTCCATCTTGCACTTATAAATCTGAATTTTTCAAACCCAAGTGTAGAATTTGTATTTATCCCTATTCAGTTCAATTCTATCAGATTTGGCCCAGTGTTCTAGCCAGTCAAAATATTTTTGGATACTTACTGTTATCCAACATGTTAACTATCCCTCCCAGCTTTATGTCATCTGCAAATTGGATAAGCCTGGCACCTATGGCTGTCAATTGCTCTGAATTAAAGGTTTTATATGCATGTGCATACAGTCTAAATCATGAAAGAATGCATTTTCAGAACACAGGGAGAAATACTAAACTGAAGAGGTCATAATTTGGTTTTATAACCCGTCAGCTCTGTCAACTATTGCCACTTTACCTTGTTGGAAGAGAAAAAAAAAGGAATTTAACTCTGAAGGCTTGGAGGAATGTGTTCCCAACAGCATCTCAGTTTGCAACTTCGTACCATGTTTTGGTAGCAGCAAGTCAATTATTTCTAGTTTAAGGGCAACCATCTGCCCCCTATCTCCACTCAACCACAATACCCCAATTTCCCTCTTCCTTTTCAGAGAATAAGCACAAATGAGAACTCAGATTCTATTATGCTCATATATTCCAGTCAGTTTAGTTAATCTGTTAAGATAGTCACAAGTAGTTCATGCATTGGTTTATGGTGTTGATGTGAGTTTGTTTTGAGTGTATCAAAAGAATTCTTAGGTGACTTTTACTAAAAATACAGTTTTTTTCTTGATAATTGGTGATATAAAAGAAAGAAGTAGAGACTGAGCCAGAGATGAATATGTGTACACTTAAGACATAACACGTAATTATATCTTCTCTACAACTTTCATGTATTCCATATTTTAAAATAAAAATTAATGCGTTTTGCTTCCATAGTGTTTAAAGATGTTAATGTAACATAACTGTGGAATGTTCAATTTAACAAACATTGAGTAAGGTATGCAAGGCACTGTTAGGTGCTGGAGATTAAAGAATAATAGCATGTTTAAAATGTCTCAATGGATGTATATTGCAGTATTACTAACTCCCTCTCACTTAACCACTCACTCCATCCCCCATTAGAGAGAGAGAAAGAAAGACACAGAGAGAACCAAACCAAACTTTTTAATAAATAAACATCATCAAACAAAATGTCTCTAGTCAATGATCCTATCCAAAAATGCACCATCTCTTTCTGCACCTTGAGTCAATCACCCCTCTGTGAATGGGTGGGTAAAGTGCTTCACCTCAGTGCTTCTGGAAACATGATTCAGCTCATTGCATTGATCACAGTTCTTATGTTTTTCAAAGTTGTTTTTTCTTTACCATATCATTGAGATCATATAAATCGTTCTCCTGGTTCTGTTTACTTCATTCTATGCCAGTTCATACTACCCAAGATTCCCTAAAAATATTTCTTTTGGCATTTTTCATGGCAAAACAAATTCTATCACCTTCATATGCCAACATTAGTTCTACTGTTCCCCAGTTGACCAGAGACCCCCTAAGATTCCATTTCTTTGCTTTCCTTTTTATATTGTTTTCCTTCTAAAACCTATTTGAGGACCAAGGATTTTGTACTAATTGAGATTATAAACTTCCCAATATTATCTTCCATCTTCATACTCCACCCAAGCCCTGCTTGATTCCTTGTTGTTTGATGTATTTCTACATCAAATTCTTTCCGTGTTTGTGTGTAGCTCTGTGTGTTCCACTGTCCTTTGTCTAATTTCAATAAAAGTGATGTTCATTTGACACCTTCTCCCCTCACTTCTGCTTCAATGCTTGTATACTCTTTGAATACCACAATTATGAGAAAAATCAAGTTCCACACCCTTCTTCTTTTTATACCAGTGTATTCATTTTACTTTCCCTTCCCTTTTGCCATTTAAAAGGTAAAATCCTCAAAACAATACCAATACACTCAGAGGTTTTTATTTTTAATTTAACTCTCTCAGTATCTTTGAAGACATAAATTTCAGAAGGGACTCTTGTTTCTTTTTCCTATTTTAGAATGTTAGTATGCTGTTATCACACATGCCTTTTTAATTGCTCAAATAAATCTATCTTTCTAGGTTTCTCTTGAGTTTTGTGTTTAAATTTCAAAGTCCCAACATTACTCTTGTCTTTTTATCAGAAATGCTTGAAAGTCCATTACAAGTCCATTTTCTCCCTGAAGGATTATACTCAACATTTCAGGGTAAGTTATTACTGTTGTAAGTCTGTCTCTTTTGCCTTTTGAGATACTGCATTCCAAGATTTCTTATATTGCCTGTGGTTCCTTGCTACTTGAACTGCTTCCTTTCGTATGCATGTGGTATTTTTTCCTTGATGTGGAAGCTCTGGAAAACATCTGGCCTGGAATTCTCAATGCAGAAGCTTTCTGAACAGAGGAGTGATATGGTTAGAAATATCAAATTGACAGCTAGATGGAAGCTGGAGTGGTGTTGAGAAGACTGCAGACAGGGACACCAGATTGGGTTCTGCTGCAATATTCTAGGCAAGAAGGCCTGAAGTTAGATGGTGGTTAATTGGTTGGTTGTTGTCCTTCATTCTTAAAGATGGCCAAAATGATATCCTTATATTAGAGTCAATTTATAGTGTGTCTGAGTGTGACTGATCAGACCAATATAAGCTTAGAATACTCTATCACAAGTTGGGCACAAATGGTCCATGTGAACATTTGGGGTGAATTCTCTAAATTTCTGCATTTCACCTTTCTTTTGAACTACCTCAATTCTGCTTTACTTATAGAGCCTAGCACCTTTTTTATGTGGGTATACCATGTTGGGCCATCCTTTTGCAGAATCTCCCATGTCATACAATCAATTCCAAACTTCTTCAAAGAGACCTTGAGAGTGTGTTTGTACATCATCATTATTGTCATCATCATCATCTTCTTCTTCTTCTTTTTTTGCTTTTTGGAGGGAGGAAGGTAGGGCAATTGAGGTTAAGTGACTTGCCCAAGGTTACACAGCTAGTTCTGTGTTAAGTGTCTGAGGTCACATTTGAACTCAGGTCCTCCTGACTCCATGGCTGGTGCTCTATTCCCTGCACCACCAAGCTGCCCTGTATCATTTCTTCTGATCACCATGTGAGTACTTGCCATCTGTGAGTTCTCCACAAAATAGTCTTTTAGGCAAGTATACATTTTGCATTTGAACAACATGGCCAGCCCATTGGAATTGTGCTCTCTATAGGAGAATTTGAATGTTTGGCAATTTGTAAGTGAAGAGAAAGGGATAGTAGGTAAGAGAAGTTGCTATGGTCCAATCAGTAAGACTTGACAACCTGCAGAGTGAAAAGTTGTAATGGTAATGGGAATTTGAAGATCTTCCCTGCGTCGAAGATATACCCTGCCCCCTAATAGGCTGAATGTAATGACATGGATATTGTGGCGGGAGGAGGGTGCTGAAGGATAGACCAGAGCAAGAAGCTGGGAGTGAGAACAGCTAGACTGGAGGGAGGAGAGGATCCATCCAAGGGATACAGTTAGGCTCGTGAGTTAATGTTGGTTTGTGGGAAGGCTAAAGGATGCTGTGGTTCTCTGTGCTGTTACTATGATGGAATTGGCATACTTGTTTTGGATTTGGTTTTCTGGTGTCTGAATAAATGTTTTGCTTCTGTCTTCTATATGGACAGTCTGTTATATTTTGTGAACAAGCACTATGCCAGCATATTTATAGTGACTGCTAATGTTGTGAATATTGCATTGGTGCTCGAAGAGTTGAGAATAATGCTCAGATCCTCTGCCATGGTTACTGGGAGAACAGCAGTGCCCAAGACAGAAATAGCCAAGTTTCTCTCTCTTTATCTATGCCTACTGATTTCTCTAGTCAGCTAGGTGACACACTAGATAGAGAACTGGGTTTAGAACCAGGAAGACTCCTCTTTCTGAGCTCAAATTCAGCCTCAGACACTTATTAGCTGTATGACCCTGGACAATTCGTTTAACTCAGTTTACCTTAGTTTCCTTATCTGTAAAATGAGCTGGAGAAAAAAATGGCAAACTACTCCAGTAACTTCTCCAAGAAAAACCCCAAATGTGGTTATAAACAGTCAGACAAGACTGAAATAACTGAACAACAAGCTGTCTTTCCTGAAGTCCCAACTAAAATCCTGTCTTCTACGTGTAGTTTTCTGAACCTCTCTTTCTAGTGCCTTTCTTCTCTTTAATTTCTGTTGTTCAGTCATTTTAGTTGTGTTTGACTCTTCATGACCCCATTTGTGTATACCTTGTCTGTACAACTTTGTTTGCTTCTTGTCTCCCCTGTTAGACTGTGACCTCCTTGAGGTACTTTTGCCTCTTTTTGTATTCTCAGCACTAAGCACAGTTTCTGGAACATAGGAGGTACTCAATAAATGCTATTGACTGACTACGCTGCAAGTGTATAGTTGAGGGAGGAAAGGTAGTTAGGGTAAAAGATAACCATTGCCTTTTGGATATATCGTGCAGAATTGTGTACATCATGAGGTGGCTAGGTGGCACAGTCAATACAGTCAAGTATCGATTAAAGGGGGGTGGAGCCAAGATGGCGGCGTAGCAGCAGCAACATAT
>JAQQSU010010675.1:0-12370 GCA_028627135.1 Pseudochirops cupreus | reverse complement strand
CTCTTCTATTCCTGAGAGGGGCCAGTTCATTCCCCCTTGGGCAGCCTGGTGGTCCCCTGCCATACGGGTACCAGACTTACATCAGATATATAATTGGTTTACTTCACTGTTGTTCAGAACTCACCAACTGAAGCAATTCATCAACCTCAGCCTCTCCACAAGTAGGGATCATAGGCAGGCACCACTGTGCCCGACAACAACAGGGACTTGTCTCTTTTTCCCCTTTTAGTAACTATTTATCATAATTTATCTCCTTTCAATTGCTCAACTGTATTTACCTTTCTAGGTTTCCCTTCATTCCTGCCGTGTTTGTGGTTAAGGTCCATCTTTTCCCTTACAGGATTATTTCAGATTTATAGCATAAATTATTCTTTTATAAAGCTTTATCTTTTGCCTCATGGACTATCCTGTTTCAAGACTTTCTCTTCTTTGTGGTAGTCGCAGTATAATCCTGACTGTAGTTCCTGGGTACTTGAACTCTTCCTTCCTAGCTGCTTTCAGTATTTTGTGGCTCCTTTAAAACTTCTCACAGAGATTCTTAGAATCCTTGTGGTCAAGCCATTCTCTTATGGCAAATTCTTTTAAAAATTTTTTTCTTTTGGTCTTTTTGGAGGGGGGAAGGCAGGGCAATTGCAGTTAAGTGACTTGCCCAAGGTCACACAGCTAGACGTGTCAAGTGTCTGAGGCTGGATTTGAACTCAGGTCCTCCTGACTCCAGGGCCGGTGCTCTATTCACTGCGCCACCTCGCCACCCCTTTTACCTGAAATTCTCTTTGTATTTGCCGTGGACTCTTTTCTTCTAGGTTGCCCTCTTGGGCTTCCCTTAATATATAGTATTTCTTCAGTGTTTTCTTCTGTTTGCTTCCTTCTCCAGGTTCAGTTTCTGAATTAAGACCTTGTGTTTGGGTCAGTCTCTGCCTCCCCTTCTCTTTCTCCTCCTCCACCCTTGGATGGCATGGGAGCGCCTTGTTTGTCACTCTCTCCTCTCTAGCCTGAATGCTTCCATTGCTAGAGTTCTGGAAGAGGTGGCTGAAAGTAGGCCTTGGCTTCTGACATAATCCCTGTCTTCTGCCTCCTTTCCTGGTGGCCCGAGAAAAGTGATGGGGAGGTGGGAGTGGTGGAATGACCTTTGAGATGGAATTTCTTGGAAGATAAAGCCCCCAAAATATTTTGTTATGGACCCAGATCCCTCTGGCATTGGCTATTTTGAATGGTTTATTTCCAGGCTACTACAACAAGCCTTTGAATTGTGAAGAGAGCCTTCTCTACGAGACAATGGAGAAGCTTCGGAAGGAAGTGGAACTCTGGGATTGCTATAGTGGGACCGTGCTTTTTCACAGCCTAAGTGGTGGCACAGGAGCAGGTAAGTGATGGGGGGAAAGGAGGAAAAGGAACCTAGTTAAATTATTATCCTTATTATTTTCACCTTGACATCACTTTTTAGATTTGGGTTTACAAAGTACTCATCTAGCTTTTTTTTCTTTTTCTTTTTCTTTTTTTGCTTTTTGGAGGGGGGAGGGCAGGGCAATTGGGGTTAAGTGACTTGCCCAAGGTCATATGGCTAGTAAGTGTTAAGAGTCTGAGGACAGACTTGAACTCAGGTCTTCCTGACTCCAGAGCCAGTGCTTTATTCACTGTGCCACCTAGCTGCCACGATTTTTTTCTTTTTCTACCAAGGTACTGGGTTTGTAACTCAGGTAAACTGACACTAAGTGGATGATGGTCCTTGCCTAGACCTTGTAGCCTGAACAGTTAGAGCTCTCCACTGTGTGCTTCACCAAATAAAAGATTATCACATTCCCCCATTCAGTTATACTTTGTTTCATGGCCTGCCATGAATTCACTGCCAAATGAATTGCCAATCATGGCCAAATTCATGATTGAATAATTTATTATCACTCAGTCAGACTACTGATGATGAGTCTTTTTGTACTTAACCAGACTATTCCTTGGAAAACAGAAAAAGTCTAGACTGCATTCAAAGCTGTTCCATCTTAATAGATGGATTTAGAGCTTGCTTCCCCACTGATATAGCCTTTAAGAATCCAAGGTCACTTCCATGACACAAAGAGGCCTCAGAGTACAAAGTTGTGGAAGGTTAGCATCGTAGATGGCTAATGGGTGTGTGTGTGTGTGTGTGTGTGTGTGTGTGTGTGTGTGTGTGTGTGCGCGCAGAATTGAATAGAAGGAGAGAACAAGCTGGATTGCTGTTGGGAAATGATGCAATGTTTTTAATGGCCTCAAGCTCCTCCATGGAATTAATGCTCATCTATTTCACATTAGTGGTCTTCTAGTGGTTCTTTGTGGCTGCTGGTTGTGGTATACCTGGCCTTTAAAAAACTCAGGTTGAGTGTGTCAAAGGGCAATGGGAGAGGTACGTGAGGGGAGGGAATACAGCTACAACATGTTACCAACAAGGAATCAGGCAGCAGAAGGTACCTAGGGGATTGTCAGAGAGAAGTCAGAAGAGAAATGGAGGCGGCTGTCATGGAGCAAGATAACTGATGCCCTGTTTACATCTACCGATATTAATCACTGCTTAATTGAATTCTTGTTTGTAACACTGCTTTCTTCCTTTTTTTTTTAAGAAAAAGATTTTAACTTTTACTGATTTTTGTCATGACCTATTTCTGAATGTATCCTTCCCTACCACCCCACCAGTAAACCTTCTCTTAGAACTCAGAATCAAAGAAAGAGGAAGGAAAAAAAATAGTTCAGTAAAACTAATGCACACACCCAGCCAGTTTGACATTATATGCAGTATTCCACAGCAATAATCTCCCTCTTCTGAAAAGGGAGGGAAGTGCATTTCCTCATGTCTTCAGGGCCAAGTTTAGTCATTGTAATTACATAGATTATAACATGACTTTCTAACATACCCTGGACCTTCCTTGCGGCTATTTTAGTGTTTTAAAACTTTCAGTAGCTTCATTGTGTATCATGGCTCCTAGAATTCTCTTTTACTGAAGCTCTAGCTATACTAACAGAGAATCTTATCTAGAATTGCTTTCTGCCAGTCCCAAGAAAAGTCTTAGATCTTTTTCCATGCATTCTTGCTCCACTGGAGTGCTCATGTTACCTCGATCTTTAACCTTTTACTATCAGTAACAAAAAGAAGAAAAAAAATTCACCCAAGTTTATCCTGAATTTGCCAGCATGATTCCTCTGTGACCTGCCTGCCCATTTTCAATAAGGACAACCACTCTTTTTCAGAAGCAGCATTATATAGTGAGAAAAGTACTGGGTCTGCAGTCAAAAGGCCTAGGTTCAAGTTTTCATTCTGTCATTTGTGTAATAGGTGACATCACTTAATTTCCCTATGTTATAATTTTCTTATTTCTAAAATATAGATAATCTAACTTGCATTAGCTCTCTTATAAGGATCAAGTAGGATCATGTCTTAAAACTATAATAGAAAGGCAAATCAATTATTAGCTCTTTCACTCTTTGAAGCAATAGGAATCATACCTACATTAAAAAAGTTTTTAATAATATTTTTCCCAATTACACATAAAGACAACTTTTAACATTTATTTTTAAAAAATTTTTGAATTCCAAATTCTTTCCCTCTCTCATCTTCCTCCCTTCTCCCTGAGATAGCAAACAATTAGATATACAAATGTACGTTAAAAAAATTGTTCATTTTCATTCAGAGTAGACCTTTGATTTATTGAGTGTTTAAATATTGTATTTCCTGAGTGTTTACACAGGTCTTTTGGTCTGTGGGATTCTACAATGTATACCATACTGAAAAAAAAAATCATTGCTCTAATGTATAATTAGAAAACAGAGCAAACAGAATAAAAGCCACAGAGGCCAGATTAAGCCATTCAAACCCAACTGCAGGGATCATCATGTTTTAATGAGTCTCTCCCTGTCCTTATAATAATTAACCAACAGCCATTCATAAGAAAATTGCCCATTCCTCTTCACCAAACTCTTTCCATGTCCTAATCCAACTCTGCCTGCCCCTTCCATTGTATCCTCTGGAATTCCTGTTCCATAGTGAGCACACTTTTTTTGTTTTGTTTTTTTATCCTGGACTTCTCTCTCACACTCTTTTTATCTTTAAGTCCTCCCAGAGCCCTGGTTCAACCCTGATGATGAGGCATCCCTGACTATCCTCTTTACATGACTATGGTCATGTAACCTCTCACATGGTCCTGGAAGGGAACCCAGAATACCTCCTGCTCCAGTCGGCATTTCCAGATACTATTTGCTTCTTCCTTCACTCAGTAACTTTTCCTCTTTTGAAGTCCACACAATTAAAATTTTTCCCACTAGACCTGACCCCCAAGTCATCCCCCTTCCTTTTCTAAAGGAGTTCAGCACCTGTCTCACCATATTCTTCTCCTTACCAACTCCTGCCCTTGGACTAAGACTCTTGACAATTCCATTTGTTTGCTCCCCCAAGCTCCCTAACCTTTCATTCTGGAAGGACTAATAAAAGAAAAAAGTGTGAGTGAGAAGTCCAAGTCAATCCCCCAGTTGCTTAATATCTCCCTTAAATCATTGATTGACCTAGTAGTTAGCATCTCAGTATCATTTAACCAGTTAACACCAGTTAGCTCTTATAAAAGAATATTTACAGAAGATATATTAAGAACAGAAGTATAAAACACATACCCCCCATACACAGACCAGGGGCATACTCTCCCCTCTGTAATCTCCATCCCTGGGAAGAGTAACCTCAAACTTCTAAGTTCACTTCCAAATATGGCACAGCCAATGAACCAAGAGACCCCTTTCTTTGGAGAAATCATCGTTCCAGTATGTGGATTGACAACTTGACTGGGTCCATCAGTTCATTTAGGACTTCACTGCTCGCCAGGCTTGGCTGCCTGCAAACTCCAATGTGAATTTCAGTTCCTAGACCCTTGGTATCTCCTGACCTTTCACTATTCACAAGGTTATAGCTAGTCTGTTCCATTTCTTCCCTTTAAACTAATGCAGGAGAGAACAGACTTAATAGGGACATAAACAATAAGGCCAGCACTCATGGCTTCATATCAAGCCAGGTGGAGGACATAGGCCACTGGTGTGCTTCCCATCTGGAAGCCATGGTGGTTATTCCCTCCTCACTCAAACACAGCCAGGCAGAAAAGAGACCAAGTTTTGTTAACCGGAACCTTCTTTAAGTATGTTCGCTTCTGCCCCAGAAGCTAGTTTTAAAACTAAGTCTTTTATACCACATAATGCACAAAGCAGAAGATCATGGAATACCCGTACCACGCTCCAAAGACCCCACTGGGGATTGCATCAAGCTGAGCACACTGCACATGCCCGTGAGTTCTAGGCTTTCATTGGCCAGTTCTTTATTACATCATTGTTAGGGTAGCATCCATATGTCAGTCAAGGTGAATGTACAGAGACTAAAAAGTTCCCCCAAATTACCTTTTCTGTTTACTGTAGTTGTATAACTTGTTATCTGGATTTTTTTTTCCACTTAGGTCTTGGCTCTCGTCTCTGTGAGGAAATCAGAGACGAATATCCCTTAGGACAGATTCTGTCCGTAACGGTGGCCCCTTACCAGACTGGCGAGTGCCCTCTTCAGCATTACAACGTTCTGTTGTGCCTTTCTTGGCTTCAGAGGTAACCTCATTAAGCATCTGAAGAAATGGAGCTTGAGGCAAATATCACATAGAGGGAAGCACTGGTGTAGTTTTTGTGGGTTCCAAAGCTTTCTCCCCAAGGTCAGAGTACTAAAGGGGAGGGGAGGGGAGGGCTATTGGATTCTAGCCTCAGTTCTAGTGAAGATAAATTGATGACTATAAGTAAAGCACTCCATTTTATTGTGCCTCTGTTTCTTCAGCTGTAAAATGGAAATAGCTACCCTGATACTGGTCACAAGGGTGAGGACTAATACTAAGTCATTAACTCTAAACATTTAAAATACGAAATGCAATTGAAATTGGTGATGGTGATTGTAATCATTTGGGATGATATTTCTTACCCTTTGTATCTTTTTAAAGGGTATTATTTTGATTTTTAATTTGTGAAGTTGTTTTTAATTGGATTTTGTGGTTCATCAATGCTTATTACATTGTAACCTTGAACTTGCTAACCTGGTCTATTTTAGGCCTAAACTATAATGACAAGGAAGCAGTGGCAATGGTTGTGCTGGAGGCAGAAATAGTACAAGTCCAAAGGAGCAGGTTTAGTGGTAAAGATGCAGATTCCACTTTGGACATGTTGCTTTTGCATTGCTAAGAGGGCATCTGGTGGGGGGAGGAGGAGCCTGCAGGGAGGTAGAAATATGGGGCTGGAACTCAGATGTCTAGTGTGGGATTAGGGGGAGAGAATGAGAGAGAAAGATGAGTCACCAGCAAGCCATTTAAAGATGGGGAGTAAATGAGATGACCAAAGGAGAGGACATCGAGAGAGAAGAGGGCCAAAAATAGACCCTAGGGCAGTGGTTCTCAACCTTCCTAATGCCATATGTGGGCGTATCTGCATGTGGGCAGACCCGCCTGGAGGCCGATAGAGGAGCTGTGTCTCAGTTCCTAAGACCATCGGAAATATGTGTTTTCCAGTGGTCTTAGGCGACCCCGTTTGACCTCCAAAGGGGTTGCAACCCACAGGTTGAGAACTGTTGCCCTAGGGGCACATCCACACGAAGGGCTGGGCAAGAGAATGGGGAGTCAAATGAAGCAGGAGGTGGAAGAACCAGCAGAGTTCAGTAGGAAGTTCTTCAGTAGGAAGAAGATACGCTCACTAGTGTTAAAAACTGCAGAGAAGTCATGGTGGATGAGAACTAAAAGAAAGGCCATTGGATTTGGCAATTAGGAGGCTACCGGGAGCCTTAGAGAGAATAGTTTCCATAGATTGAAGGGGCAGAGTCCCAGAGGTGCCCTGAAAATACAATCCAGGTTGAAGAAATCATAGAGGCCAGCTGTGACTTGGAGCTTTGTTCTTCCACCAGCTCTACCGCGTCCACTCAACCTGCGAGGAGCCTTCCTCAATGCCTCCTGACATTGCTGGGGTCCCGGTGGAACATGTGGGCTCTCTGTCTGTTATTACCTGCTCTTGTCATGTGCCCAGCCTGTCTTCTTTTGAATGCCTGTGTCTTTAACTTCACCCTTTACTGTTTCTCCATCATAACTCCTCATTAGGAATGAGGCGCAGCCTGTTTGCGTCCCCTGTGCCGCTCTCCATGAGAGGCAGCTAGGTAGTACGGTGGCTAGAGTGCTGGGCCTGGAGTCAGGGAGACCCGAGCTCAGATCTTCAGATACCGACTAGCTTTGTGACCTTGGACAAGTCACTTAACCCTCTCTCAGGCTCAGTTTCTCGAATGCAAAGTGAGGATAATAACAGCATCTACTACTCAGGGCTGTCGTGAGGATCAAATGATATAATATCTGTACAGTGCCTGGCACAGAGTACTTTATAAATGCTTGTTTTCTGTCTTCTTTCCATCAAAAAACTAGCTTCGCAGACTCTCTCAGTGGTCTTTTCTTGTCCCCAGGGAGACCCAGTTGTGTAAGGTTGTTGGTCCAAATGCATACGTTGTGTAGGAGGGCACTGTTCATAAGCCGGTATAAATAATTTAATTCCTCTGGGCTTCAGTTTCCTCCACTGTGAAATGAAGGGGTTGGAGTATGGTCCCTTCGTATCCTTCCAACTGTAAATAGATGACTGGATGATCAGGAGGGAATTGGCCTGCCTAGAAGTCTTTGGTCAAGAGAGACACCCAGTGAGGATTTCTAGGCTTTGCATCATGTCACAGGGCTGGCCACCCTGTCATGCCCAACTGTTGCTGTGGTCTGTGTCTCTGTAGGTACACAGATGGCATCTTCCTGTTCCACAATGATGATGTCCTGAGGAGAACAACAGCCAGCATGGGGAAAAAGAATATCCAGGAGCCCAGGGTGTCCCTGTCTAGCATGAACACCTATATTGCAGACTGTGTGGCAGGACTCTTGTGCCCTGTCAGCAATTTCCAGCCAACCAGGTGAAAGATTTGAGTTCTTACCTCTTCTCGTCACCCCTCCCCAATCCTCTTCTCCCTCGTCCTCACCCCACCTCACTTGAAATTATCTTATTCTCCTTCCATTTTGTATGGAGGGATGATGGGCAGGGGATGAACCTTATTACTGAATGAAAGTATGAGCACTTACACAGCCAGTGTGTGTTCTCTCTTCCCAAAGCAGTCATCACCAGAGGCAACACACTTGTTTGAACAACTTTCATGTGAAGCTTTCTGTCTCGATTTCTTGTCTCCCTTGTTACAATGTGAGCTCCCTGAGAGAAGGGACTTCTACTTTTCTGTTGGTATCCCCAGCATAGCACTGTGTTTTGCTTATAACAAATGCTCTTTGATTAATTTATTAATTCATTCCTGACTGCAAGGCCAGCTCTCTGTGCAATATGTCATATTGCTTCTCATGGCACATAACAGGCAAATAATAGGTGCTTAATAAATGCTTATTGTGTCACTGAATATCAGCAAAGTATAGTCTTAGCAAGTTGCTTGGAACAATGAGAGGTTAAATGATTTGGACAGATATGTTAAATGATATGTGTCAGAGGCAGGACCTGAACCCAGGTTTTCCTGCCTTCAAGAGTAGTTCTCTATCTACTGTACTACGGCATCTCATGACTACTAAAGTATTTGAATGTCTGAGTATTGAGGTCTTTACAAAAAACAGTCCCATGACTTCTGTGAGTACTCTTCTACTGACCTCCATTAAGGATGCATTGTCCCAAATAAGTAATTTCTTGAATTTCTTGAATCCCCTAAGGTGCTACCTTTGGGGAGTTAATATCCAAAAGGCACATGATAAACAGAAGAGTTAGATGACCTTGCCATGTTGGAGTAAATCTTAGGCAGCCTGGTGGTTCTACTGACTTAGTCTCTGTCATCCTGTAGTGGACTAAACATAGGAGTAGAACCTTGGGAGTTGCTGCCGTCTGTCTGCCCTATGCCAACCATGAAATTTCTGCATGTTGCGCAGACCAGTACCAGGTAAGCAAGGAGAGTTTCCCTCCCAGAAATAGAAATGGAATGTTTTGATCAAGATTGTATTGCCTAGATAATTAGCAGGTGGGACTAACTAGTGGGTGAATAGCTTCCTGTTCAAGGCTTCTCTTCACAGGGACAGGTCTGACCATGTCATGCCTCTGCTTAGAAATCTTGCATGGTTTTCTTTTGCTCCTAGAATAAAATACAAAGGTCCTCAGCTTGGCATTTAGAGCCCTGTTTTACATAAATTCTCCTTCATATACTCTATTCTTCAGTCACTCTGGAATATTCCCTGCTCCCTATCTCAGTCTGCCTTCTTTTGCCTCTGTGCATTTGCACAGACTCTTCCTGGCACATACTCCCTTCTCATCTCTGTCTGCTGAAATCTTTCTGTTGTTTCAAGGCCTAGGTTAGGTGCCACCTCCCCCACAAGCATCTCTTGACTTCCGCAATTGAAGTTCTCTCTGTCCTTAAATTTTGTCATTGAATTCAATGGTGTTAATATTTTAAAACACCTGCCTCATGCAAGGCATAATCCTGGGCACACTGTGCATATAAAAACAAAAATGAAACTTGCCCCATTTTAAAGGAAATTATGTTCTAGCAGTGGTAGAGATGGGAAGGAAGATAATTTTCAACATATATGCGGATAAGTCATACAAAGTATATACTAGCAATTTTGAGAGGTAAAGAGTCCTAGACAACTGTGAGTATCTGGAAGGAGCCGATGGGTAGGAGGTGGTACATTAACTGTGCTTTGAAATGAGTAAGGGACTGAGAGAGGTGGAGGTGAGGAGGGACTCTATTACAGACATAGGCATGAAAGGTGTAGAAGGGATAGATGGGATATAATGTAGACTGAGGGAAAAACCAGCAGGCCAATTTGGCCAGAGTGGAGAGTGCCTGAAGTGAAACAATATGAAATGAGATTGGAAAGATTGGGGGAGGGCTTTAAGTGCTGGGCAATGAGGTTGTACTTTATCCCAGAGGCAATAGGGATCCCCTAAGGATTTTTAAGTAGGGGAGTGTCATGGTCATATCAATGTTTTAAGGAATATTCATTTAGTGGGTGGGGGAGTGAGAGGGAAAGGGGAATGGGTCAGAAAGGGGAGAGACTGGAAGCCAAGAGACTGGTTTGGAGGCAATTGCAATAGGGAATGAACTTGTCCCTGGTATTTTAGCTGGAATTAAAATAACAAAAGTAGGAATGATAAGAATAACAACTTGCTTCTGTATAACAGTCCAGATCTAAGTCTTTGTTCCTCTCCATTGTGTACTACTGTGCATAGCTGAGTGCTGTGTAAAACACATGAAATCCATAGTCCCCTATCCTCTAGGAGTCTAGATTCTGAAACAGATGTTAGAAAGATCACCCTAAAATAATAAATATAGCTGACAATTCTCTAGCACTTTTAAGTTTTCCTCAAAACAAACCCGTGGAGGATAGGATACAAGTCTTATTCTCCCATTCTACAAATAGGAAGACTGAGACTCAGGGAGGGGAGTCTACTGGCCTGGCTAGTAAAATACAGTTTGTAAGGCCAAGTCCACCTCTCATTCTTGTGGGGCCACACTGCCTCTCCATTGAGGGGTTCATGCATCCAATGGAGTCTTCACTGGATGACCTAATGAGGAGGATAAATGTACTGCCTCACTTCCCTACTTTGCAGGATTGATCCAACAGCCTGAAAAGCTGGCTAGTGGCCAAAGGCATTGTGTATTTTGTGGCACCTCAGTTGGCCCAGCTGAGAGAAACTATAGATCTCAAAGACTCAGTGGTTCATTTTGCCAGCTACACTGTCAGCCCATAGGGTTGTCCCCATGTGCCTCTAGAATGAGCAAAAACTCAGTGCATGCTTCCAAGGATAAATGCTTGAAGAAGAGCTCATTGGTATCTGCATGATGATGTAATAGAAAGACACATGTTCCCAGCACAGTGCCTGGCACATCTGAGCACTTTGTCAATGTCTGTTCAATTAAACTGAATCTCATTCCACACAGAACTTAGCCCAGTGAACCTACCCCAGCACCCTTCCCAAGCTGGGCTTCCCAGTGATAATGAGGTCAATGTTTTGTGTCTCTGGGAAAGGAAGGAATATATAAAGAGAAGGTACCACTGTGGTTAAGCTTTGCACAGGAAAAAATGCAGTAGAATACATGGCTTTTCCACCACTGACCAAATGAGCCATATAAACACAACAGTAACAATACTAGCTAGTCCCTACTGTGTGCCAGGCTTCAAAGTTTTAGCTGCTGGGCAGTGCTGTGACCACATTTTGTTTTTCCTCTTCCAACAGGGGCCAGGTGTTTTGGGACAGCATGGTCTCATCTGTGACACGCTTCTTGGCTCCTGAGTCAAGTACTTGGGACCCTGTACCCTTCTCTATGTCAGGTGCTGATGAAGTCACATTAAGACTGAGAGTGTAGTAGAGAGCTTGAACATGCTTGTGCTTCTTACTACAAAGCAACCTACCGATCAGACAGGAACCAAGCAGATGTTGTCACTCCTTCAGTTAGCCAGACCCCAATCTTGGAGGCCCGCTTGGTTAGTTCAAATCTATTTGTTCAGTCATTTCCCTGTTTGACTCTTCATGACCCTGTTTGAGGTTTTCTTGGCAAAGGTATTGGAGTGGTTGACCACTTCCTTCTCTAGCTCATTTTACAGAGGAAGAAACTGAGGCAAATAGGGTTAAGTGACTTGCCTAGGGTCATATAGCTAATAAGTGTCTCAAGTTGAATTTGAACTCAGGTCTTCCTGACTTCAAGACTGGCACTCTCATCCACTGAGCCACTCAGCTGCCCCAGCTCACATTTATACATTACTTTATAGTTATCAAGTACCATACTTCCATTCCTGTCAGATTCCCAATGAGATATCTCATGCAAAAATATTTTCCCCGCAATTTTACAGATTATAGAAACTGAGGCTTAGACAGGGGACATGAATTAATTGCCCAAAGTCCCTCAGCTAATACATGGCATAGCTGGTGATTGAACTTTCTAAGACCAAGTCAGTTACTACACAGTATATGCAGTGGGCACTGTGGCAAGATTAAAAAAAAAAATCCCTGCCCTCAGGTATGCATGATACCAGAGATGCTGTTATAAGGAAATGAAAGCTAAATGTCTATGGAGTCTATGTCTAAGTATGATCTATGTTTAGAGAAGGAAGAGATCGCTCTGCACGAGGCTGCTCACAGAGGGCCTTCTGTATGAGCTGAGACATGAGTTGTATCCTAGAGTCCCTTTCTCATTGCAGATCTACCTGTGCAAGGCATGGTTGGGGCAGTTTCCTCACCGGTAAATTAGAGGTGGAAGGGGATGGAGTGTAACGATACTGGGATTTGAAGATCTTCCACGCCCCTTGAGCTTGCTGATGTAGCAGGAAGGGGTGGAGCAAGAGAACGC
>JAQQSU010010674.1:0-12370 GCA_028627135.1 Pseudochirops cupreus | reverse complement strand
TACTCCATATTTATAAATAGTCCATATATAAATACTCCATATTTATAAATAGTCCATATGTAAATACTCCATATTTATAAATAGTCCATATATAAATACTCCATATTTATAAATAGTCCATATATAAATACTCCATATTTATAAATAGTCCTTATGTAAATATAAACTTGGCAGACATTGCTTACTGGTGGTACTCTTTTGAGCCAACTTATGAAAGTTAGGTTAACACTGATTCTGAATATAGTGAACAGTCAGTAAATAGTGATTGAATAACTGCATGCCTGCAAGATGCATGTCTATTCTGAGGCTACCAAATTGACTCAAAACTTATTCCCAATCAGTGAATTAGATTCATTTCACAGGGATCTTGGAAGTTGGTTTTAGGTATAAATAAAGTCTGAGGGACACAAGGAATTTCATTCAATGCAAAGACTCACAAAAGTAGTCTCTATACTCATCTCTACCCCTGAAAGATCTTTAAGGTCACTATGTTTCTGAACTTAAATTGGAATGGAGGCAGATTTGAGGGATGCTTAAGATAGAAGTCATCTATTTGAGTAATGGAATCATACCATTTTGAAGGACCGCCTTTTTCTTAATGCTGTTCAATAGGTCATATAATGAAATGGTGGTTCTGAATATAAAAAAATCTATAAGAAATAAAGAAGAAAAGGTAAAAAATTTTTTAAAAACTATTTTATTCAATCAATTCCACCTAACTCAATTCAATGAAGCAAATGTTTGTTAAACATGTACTGTGAACTATAAAACTTCAAGATAATTATGTTTCCTAATTTTGTTATCATGCCATAATAGCATCAGTATCATAAAGATCAGGTAGACTTAGTTCCTACCTTGCAAAAACTTCTGAAAACACAAAATATTTTGCAAGAGAGCAAATAACAAATTCATTAAAACAAAGTGTTAGGGAGATCAAGAGGAGGAAGCAATCATATCCTGTACATGAGAATCAGAAACAGGGGCATAAAGAAGTTACATTCCAATTGGTCACTGGAAGATACATAATAAAACCAGTCAGAGTTGTGGAGAAAGGGACTTACGTTTTCATTCAACTTAATAAGTATTTATTTAAAACTGACTAAATGCACATCACTAAGCTTAGAGCTAAGACTACAATAACAAATTTACATATCTCTTGCCTTCAAGGAGCTTACATTCTCCTGAGAGTATACAACATGTACCTGTATAAGTAAGTAAAGGGAAGAAAATGTTACATAAAGTGAGGAAACACCAGTGGGTAAGAGCATTTAGGTCTGAAAGTTCAGGACACTGAGAAGAACTTGAGTCATCCTTGCTACCTACTATGTAGAGAGAAGAGAAAATGATGGAAAACTGGATAAGGGCGATATTGTGGAAGAGCTCAAATGAAAGGCTAAGTATGGACTTATCTATTAGCTGAGGAATAGCCACTGAATCAGGAAATTTATTAGAAGACAGCTGAGTGTCTTACAGTTATGTATAAGGAATAGAACAAGGAGATACTAGAAGAAAGGTAGCTGAGGGCCTTCAGTAGGATGACAAGAATGGAAAGGATAGGACAAGAACTGCGGAGGTTCACTAGAAAGGACTTGGCAATTAAATGTGGGAAGTAAGGAAGAATCATAAAAGTAAGTTCCAGGTTTCTAGCCTGGGGTTTCAGAGAATAGTGATACCATTAATGAAAGTGAGGAACTCAGTAGGAAGTTGTGGGCAAAGGGCTTAGGCATTAGCAACGGAGATGAGGAGCTTAGAAGTGAAATCTTGGGGTTTGATTTGGCAGCAGAATATCTAGTTGGAGATGTTCAGCTTGCTGTTGGAAACAAGGAATTGGAGTTCAGGAGCAAGGCCAGAGCTGAAGAAACATATGAGGGAGTCATTTAGCACCAACATGATGTTACAGAAAATGACTCCATAACAATGTGAGAAATAACAGGAGAAAAAAGAGACTCAAATATTTTTCAGTGGCAGATAAAAGTAGAGCAAATACTCAGTTGCTATACAAAGCTACAAGCTGCCTTACTGTAATTGAAATTATACTAAAACATACTTTGTTATCTCAAAAGTTGAAAGACAAGGAAGTCATATTTCCTTTATTTTACAATGTCATATTAAAATAAGATCAGTCTATGTTTAAATTAGGCACCAGTATATCCACACATATATATTTCCATGCTCTGTATTTTTAACTATTTCTTTTTTCTGAATATAACAAATACCTATGTATGTATATGATGTATGTGTGTATGAGGATATATATATACATATATACATATGTATATATATGTATGTGTATATATATATACATCCTTCATAAACCTTAAAGTGCTATGTAAATACTAGCTATAATGATGATGGCGGTGATGATAATGATGATGATGACAATGATATCAAGGCCCTTTACTATCCTATTTATGTTCCTCTGAATGGTCTCCATATTAACAATGTGGTATTGTCAACAGATGTGGTTTGAGAATGGCAAAGCACAAAAGGACTGTCACTTCCCTGATCCTGCACATTATTTCTCAATTAACACACCCTCACTCCACATTAGCTTTTTATGGCTGCCATATCATACTGTTGACACCAATTGAACTTATGGTCTACTGAAACCCCCAGATCTTCTTTAGATCACTTACTTTTGAGTGCCTACCCCATTGTCTATTTGCAAAGCTGATTTTGGGAATCAAGGAATACTTTTTATTTGCCTTTAAAGATTCATCATATTATATTTGACCTAATATTGTCAGGTTTTTTTGAATCCTAATTCTTTTATCCACTTATTGATTTATGACATCTATAAATTTGGTGACCACATCATATGTGCCTTTACTCAGGTCACTAATAAGAGTTTTAAAGCAGATAATGGCCAAGCACAAGTACCTGGGTCACTTTAGAGACCTTCTTCCAAACCAAGGAAGGAGCACCAAGAAATGGCTGTAGTTAGGGAGTGGGATGAAAAACACACACCAAGAAGGATTGTCAGGAGGGGTATGTGGGAAACCATAAAGAATAGTTACTGAGAAGTAAAAGGAAGACAGACTAGCAAGATAATAGGAGTGGTCAATTAAGTCAAAGGGTGAAGGAATAAGAGGGCAGAGAAATTTGTCAACTATGTAGGCATTTATATCCATGGAAAGAGCAGTTTCAGCAGAGGACTATAAGAAACTATGTATTACATGAGATTGAAAGAGAAGAAACAAAACTTTAGATTACTCATTGTAGGAATTTTGCAGGAAAGGAGAGGAGAATAGATGAGAGTTTGAGGGAGTGTTAGTGTTAATTGAAGGGCCATAATTTGTTCTGGTTTTATAACGGGAAGAAGTATGTCTGTAACCATAAATGAAGGGCTCATTGAGGCTAAGATAGTGTCAATGATCATAAAAGCAAGGACCAAGAGAAAACAGGAGAGGATAAAATGAAAACATAAAGGAGTTATCCTTGAATATACAAGCCAGCTCACCCTCTAAAAATTTGAGTAAAAAGGGGAAGAAGACATAAGATGACTCCAATCTTGTTAGTAAGTAACATAGGAGGCATGGTCCTCTGCTCATTGAGAGGTGGTGGATTGAAGGTGGATTCTTGAGGAATAAGGAAAATTCATGGAACATGGCCTGTGGAGAAGTCAATAATCAGAAAAATAAACATTCAAGAAGTGCATCAAATTGTCCTAAATGCATAATTGTCATCATCAACATCAATAGTTTACATTTATTAAATGTCTACTATATGCTAGGATCAGGAGGAACCAATGAATGTCACAGAATTTGAGTTAGAAGAGACCTCAGAAGTCATCTACTCTAATCCAGAGATAAATGAAACAACTATCATAATATGCTATCCTCTACCTAAAGACCTACAAAGAGAAGAAAACCTATAACACTTTAAAGTAGCCCACTCTACTCTTGGACAGTTCTGATTATTTGGAAGGCCTTAATTGGTTCTCTTAGCAACTTCCAACCACTGTTTCTAGTTCTCCCTTCTCTGGCCAAACAAAACAGTTCAAATCCTTCTCTTCCATGACAGATCTTTACATACTAGAATAAAGCTTTCATGTTTCCTCTGAGACTTCTCTAAACTAAATATGACCATTGCCTTTACCTGATCTTCACATGACTCAAAGCCCTTCTCCATTCTGGTTAGCCTCCTCTGGACACTCTAGTATGTCCATCTTAAACTGTGGAGCCCAAAACTGAAAATACTGTAGAACTCTAGAGGAGATCTGATGAGGGAAAAAGTATGGTAAGGATATCTTCTCTCTACTCCTAGAAGGTATGCCTTTTCTTACTGTAGCCCAAAATTACATTAGCTTTTAGAGGGCTGCAAGGTGTATTTAGCCATTTTAACTTGTGTCCTACTTCTCATGACTTCTTTTGAGGTTATCTTGGTAAGGATATGGAGTGGTTTGTGTTTTCCCTCTCTAGCACATTTTATAGATGAGAAAATTAAGATAAACAGGGTTAAGTGACTTGCCCAAGGTCACATAGCTAGTAAGTGTCTGAGGTCAGAGTTGAACTCACAAAAATGAATCTTCCTGAGTCCAGACCCTGTACGCTATCTACTGTGCCTCTTCTAGCTGCCATTGTCTACTGCATACTCATATTGGTTGTGCCACTCTCTCACATCCCCAGATTGTTTTCATAACTGCTTGCCCCTATCTTATATTTTTGAAGGTTTGTTTTTCTTTTTAATTTTGTACCCAATTACAAGACTTTATACTTATCACTATTGGGTTTCTTCTTACTAGATTCAGGCAAATGCTCAAGATTTTAGAAAAGCATATAATCTAATTCCCTATAAAAGATAAAACCAAAAAAATAAAACCCAAAATAGGCAATAAATTCATAAATTCTAATTTGGAAAAAAAGTAAACATGTACTGCTTAGGCACAGGGAAGTAAAGCCATGCCAATTCTAGATTGACAGGGGGAAAATTATTAAAGTTAAGATGGTGGGAACATTTGAAAAAAAAAAGATTAATAACTACTTAAATAAGAGTATGGCAGCTATAGCTATAAATATCTGCTTTGTCGGCTTAAGTTGGATAACCCACGAAATGAGTCATATTATTTTGATAATACTATTTGTATTTTACGTACATGTAATTTATGAAAATTAGAAGAGAATATGTCTAATCCCCCTCACAAAGTGGGGATTCTATCATTCTTGTGTAAGGTTTTCAAAGTGAATGCTCTATTTGACATTATTGCAGAGTGAGGACAAAAACATTTCACTAGGATCTGAGGTGAAGATAAGGCTCCAAACTTTCAGTCTCACTTGGGGTTTGGTAAATATACACAGACACCAGTTTGACTAAATTCCAGGGGCAGTGACTGTGTTGTACCAAAAGTCTACATGACTTCAAACTGATTATTACCAATATGACTGAATTTTTATTTTTTCTCATCTATTCTTTGGCTCCATGCTGACAACTCCCTGATGAAGGAAATTAGTTTATCATAAGCTTCCATAAACATTTTTTTTCTTTCTCCTTCAGAGAATTGTGGGAATCATATGAACCAAACTGACTCCATCTTGTAAAACTGACTCCATTTTGAGACCTAAGTTAAATTTTTCTGTTAATTCTACCTACTTGCTAATCATGGGAATCAAGTGACATCCTGTTTCACATCCAGAAAAGTCTACTTTCTCTCTCCTTTCTCAGCTCTCAAAACTCCCTCATCTATCTCCCAATTCAGAAAACCCCTTATCTTTCTTCCAGTTAGAAATTAGATTAACAAATTTTGTATCCTGGTTTACATCCTTCTAACTGTTTTCTTCTAATGCATAAAAATCTATCTCCCCCCATATTCAGGGTCCACTGCCAATCTGAGAGGGTATGGTCCTGATTTGTTATTCAATTGGTATGCATTGCTTAACAAATCCATATGCCCAGAAGCTCAGACCCTTGTTTCCTCAGTTATTTCAGATTTCACTCATCAGTCTTTTTCCTCCAAAAGATACCACATTTTGAAGATCATTGAAAGTATCGTATGGCTTTTCAAAATGCCATCTAACCTGGTCTCCTCCAATCACTCTATTCTGGATGCAGCCCATCATCTGTGTAACACTTGCTAATGATGTGTGGCAAGGGCATGTCATGGCTGGTAGAGAGTCAGCCTTATAGTCAGAAAGGTCTGCAATTGGCATAATCCTACCTCTGGCTAATATAGCCCCCATTTATCATAGGCAAGGGATTTAACTTCTCTATATTCCAGGAATCTCCTTGAGATTGTAAATTACAAATGAATTGCTGATCTGCATAGGGGAAGGAGTTTCCATAGTAACAGTGGCACAGTAGGAGTTTCTCAAACTGATAACATCAAAGATTTGGCATGCATGCACACACACACACACACAAATAGATCTATAGGTGGATGAGTATATCTGTACTTTGGATGAGAAGATTCCTTCAACCAATGATTATTGTTGTTTTGTAACTTGTGTTCTTAAAAAGTTGCCTGGAGCACTGACAGATTTGTCCAAGGTCATGAAGTCAGTATATGTCAGATATGAGCCTTGAGCCGGGTGATCTTGGACTTGATGTTTTCCCTCTGTATACTACAGAAGGTGGGGAGGTTCTTTTGTATTTGTATGTTTGTTTACATGTATGTAGAGAATTCTCAACTAGGAAATTTTCTACAATGTAGTTTAGAACCTGCACTGCAATTCATAGGGTCAAAGAAGTGCCTGGGGCACCCAGAGTTTAAATGACATGTCAAAGACATATATCCTCTCACACTACAAAGTGCTTGGCACTATTAAATCATTCAACACCAGAAATGTGTGTGGGCTTATCAATGGAAATTACATTAAACAATATAATATGTTTCACCTCTGTCCCCTATAGATCATTGGACCTTTCCATCTGAATTTTTGCTAAAACTCCCTATGTATATTTTCTCTCTTATTAGAATGAATTCCTTTGAATTATCTTGCTTTTTTATCTTTATCCCCTGGGCTTAGCACAGTGCTTTGTGCCTACAAACTATTTGATAACGTCCTTTTTCATTCATTCATTCCACTGTATTTTACAGAAGAGATTTTTTTTTTAATCTTCTGGGGTTTGATGCCTTAATAATGTGCCTAGAAGCATTTCTATGGCCTGGGCATCAATAGAAAAAGTCTACTTTCATAGCATTACTACATCTATATCCCAATGAGATCAAAGGACCTACAGAAGTATTTATAACAGCTCATTTTGTGGTGGCAAAGAATATGAAATTGAGGGGACACTCATCAATTGGGGAATGGCTAAACAAGTTGTGGTAGATGACTGTGGTGCTATAAGAAAAGATAAGCGGGATATTTAAGAAAAATCTGGGAACAGGATTAAACTGATACGAAGTGAAGTAAGCAGAACCAGAAGAACATTGCATACTTAACTACTGTAATCAATACAACAATCCAAGACTTTTCCAAAGGATTCCTGATCAAAAATGCTATCAACATCCAGAAAGTGAGAGAACTGATGAATTATGAGTACAGATTGAAACATATTTTTTTCACTTTATTTTTTCTTTGCTTTTTTCTTTCAATAAAGCTAATACGGAAACAATTTGCATGATTTCACATGTTAAATTGATATATTGTTCTCAATAGGTGAAGGAGTATTTAGAGAGAGCGAGAGAATTTGGAACTCAAAAATTTAAAAATTAATGTTTAAATAAATAATTATATTTTAAAGTCTACTTTCATTTGGGCCATGCATAAGAAATCACAGAATTGTAGAATCTGAGCATTCTAAGGAATTTTAGAGGTCATGTAGTCTACCCGCCCAACAAAGTGCCTGAAAAATGAACATCAGGCTTCTTAAAGAACCCCAAAAAAGAAGAACTCTAGTTCAGGCTGCAGTACCTCAGACCTGTACTATTACAATAGACTGCCTAGTGGATCTGCCTGCCTCAAGTCTTTCCTCACTCTAATCCATCCTCCATTTAACCACCAAAGTGATTTTCTTAAAATGCAGGTCCAACTATGTCACCCCCTCCTCAACTCAATGAACCCCTGTGTATCACCGTGCTCCAGGATCAAATAATAAATGCATTGGTGGGCATTCAAAGTCCTTTTTCAACTATCCCACTATGAGCTTTAAAGTCTTCTTACTCTTCCATTCAGTGACTCTCATTCCTTAAACAAGATACTCCATCTCTCATGTCAAGCACTTTCTCTGGCTGACTCCCATAACTGGAATGTTCTGCCTCCTCAGCTTTGCCTAATGACTTCCCTGGTTTCCTTAAAGTTGTAACTAAAATGCTATCTTTTACAGGAATCTTTTTCCAACCACTCTTAATTCTAACACTTTACTCCTCTAATTTATTTCCTGTTTCCCTGCAAGTAGGTTGCTTTGTTTTTATTTGTTTGCATATGTTTTCCTCCATTAGATTGTAAACTGCTTGAAGACAGGAACTCTTTTGCCTCTTTTTTGTATTCCCAGTTCTTAGCATAGTACCAACACATAGTAGGCACTGAATTAATTTTGGTTGACTGATAGATTGACTAGAACTTATCATTTTCTGAAGCAGTCTATTTTGTTTTTAGACAGCTCTAGTTCTTAGATAGTTTTACCTGGTATCCAGTTGAAATTGACTTTTTTGCAACTTGTACCCATTACTCCTAGTTGAACCATCTTGGACCAAATAGAACAAGTCTAATACCTTTTTTCCACATGACAAGCTTTCAAATATTTGAAGATAGGTCTTATGATTCTTCCTTTCTCTAGACTATTTGTCAGGTTGCTTCAAATGGTGGTTATACAATATTAACTCAAAGTCTTTTTATCATTCCAGTTGCTCTCCTATGGACCATCACCAGTTTATCAATGCCTGGCACCCAGAAATCAACACAATAGTCAGTACATCAGCAAACATTTGTTAAGTAGTTATTATGCAACACATACTTAACTAAATGCTGGGGATTAAAAAAGAGGAGGCAAAAGACAATCCCAGTCTTCAATGAATTCATAACATAGTGGAAGAGGCAACAAGAAAACACGTACGTACAAACAAGCTACAAAGAGAAAAAAAGTAAATCATTAAACGAGAGTAGGCACTACCAATAAGAGGGATTGGAAAAAGTTTCCTGTAAAAGATGGAATTTTAATAGGGACTTGAAGAAAATCAGGGAAGCCAGTAGGCAGAGATGAGGTTGGAAAGAATTCCAGGGACAGCCAAAAAGTTGCCTGGAATCAAGAGATGGAATGTTTTGGTTGAGGAAAAGAAAAGGAGGAACAGTTCTCTAGATTAAGTGTAATATGAGCAGAATATAGTGCTATTATCACCTCTCTATCCCTAGACTCTTTACTCCTCTTAAAGCTGCCCCAAAATCACATTATTCTCAGTCATATCACACTGCTAATCCATGTCAAGGTTACAGTCCATTGGACCACCCAGATCTTTTACAGAATAAATGCTGAACCCTGCCTGTCCATGTTTTCCCCATCTTATACTTGAGATGATGTTTTTGTCCCTAAGTGAAGGCCTTTGAATTTTTCCCTACTGAGTTTTATTTTATTAGATTAAGCCCAATACTCATCCTATCATGGTTTGTTTGTTTTGTTTGTTTTTTGGGAGAAGCTGGGCTCTATCATCTAGTCTAGAGTGTTGGCTGTATCTCTATTTTGCATCTGTGGTCCTGCCTGGTTTGCACTCCATGGAACCACATCCTCCTTGGTGCTCTATCTGCTCCTCCTCACTCCATTTCTTTCCTCCTTCTTTTTGTGTGTTATCTTCCCCCTCATAAATCAGAAGCTCCTTGAGGGCAGAAATTGTCTTTCCTTTTTCAATTGTATCCCCAGAACATAGCACAGTCTTTGGCTCATAGTAGGTATTTAATAAATGATTATTGGATTACTTCCCAGGTTGGTGTCATCTGAAGATTTAAATGTATCTGTATGGCAAACATATAACCCCATGTTGAAGACTTGCCTTGATATCAGAAATTAAAGGATTATAGACCAAAGTGATTATTGCAGTGCTGAACTTTATGGAGGCTTGTATGGTTTTGGAGCCTGCCTGAGGGAAATTTTCACTAAAGCTGTCCTTTAAGACTACATTTTGCTCTATTGAATCAGATGCTTTTCTTAAAATCAATGAACAATAAACAAACCAGGAAGCCATGACTTTACCTTCAATTAACGAGGGAGCTCTGCCCAGGAAAGCTGAATTACCAATTTTGATTGCACCTCCTTTCTCCTCACACAACCTTTCATTTCTTCATCAAAACCACCTAAGCCCATTTTTATTGGCAAGTCGCTTGATAACTAGCACCTCCCTCTCTCCACTTAGAGAAGCCCTGATTATAGGTAAGTAAGAAAACAGGTTTTTCTAAAGAACTTGAAACCAGAGAAATCAAGATTGTGCTTCTAAAGCAGAAAGACTCGTACAAAGCAACTGATAAAACTCCATCTAATCAGTCTCCATAGACTTCACACCAGATGATAATTTTTAAAGTAAATATTGAAAATGATGGAGGGAGAGATATAAGATTTTTAAATAGCAAGAATAACCATTTCATAATTGTTTGGAAAACAAGATTGAATATATTTCTCTTTGGGATGCTTTCATTTCCTAAGGTTGCTATGTTTAACCTTGTGAGATTTGCTTCTGATTGATTTTGTTTTAAGCCTAAAGAACTCTGTCTACATCTATTCTTCCTATCCCCTTTTGAGAGCACAAACACTTATTATTCCACTGGTGATATAGCAGGATAATTTGTGGACCTTTTTCCTAATCATGTCACAAAAAGATTATGTTGCAATAGCAACTTTATAAAGTATTAAACATTTTTTCCCTTACTGGACTGTACTTAAGGTTATTTTCATTTTTCTTGGGTGCAAACCATAGCAATGATCTTTGCAAACTGGGGTATGTGTCTCACAAAAGGTGTTGCTAAAATATTATTTATTCGAAATCCCTTTCTCTGACCTCCTCAGAAGAAAAGAACTAAAACATTACTCCAAATTAGATTACAAGGAGTTATAGGATGCCTTCAAAACCTTGGGGAAAGATGAAGAGGTCAGGCAACTAAGTACAGTAAACCTTCTCTATGCATTCATTGTAATAACAGGAAAAAAAACAGTTAAATCACAGGGGACTTCCATTCACTTATCATCAGCTAAATTATTTTGCAAAGTATGTAATTAAGCTCATGGGAATTGTATTGGAAATGATAGATAACCTTATATATCTGACCTTATACACATCAGAAACAAGAGAAAATTGGGTTTGTGAAAATGTGTGCAGAAGTGTGTTTCAATCCTTAATTTGTTTATAGTTAATTTCTTTATTTCCTTTTTTATGCACCTAATTTACCTGGATTTATCTGCAGATCTCCCAAGAATTATCGTTTCACAGTTCACAGGTTGCAAAATGCTTTTAGAAAGCATTATTTAATTTGAGAAAATAGATTATGTGACTTGCCTAAGGTCATACAACTAATAAATGGCAGAGTTGTGATATGAACCTAGGTCTTCTGACTTTAAATCAGACTTTAAATCTGACTTTTAAACTCTTACTTTATTTTTCATTCTGTACTGTTCCCCACATAATTTCCATATGTAATTACAAGAATAGCAAAAGAAAACATCATGTCAGAGGCATCTATGTCATTGTTCATGTATCAGTTTATATAAATTGTCTCCAGCTATAGAATTCTCATTATTTTGAGCTTCTATCTTTTGTAACTACCTCAGACCATTTTGATCATCTATGACTTTGAATTCCTAGAACACTTATCTGTCTACATCATACACTATCTTGTATTGATATCTAACATGAGCAAGAGTTCAGTCTCTTCAGTGGAACTATAAGGTCTTTATTGACAGGAAATGTACCTCTTAATTCCTTATTCTCCAAAGCACCTAGTACACACTAAATATATAGGACCATAGGACCAATATCTGGATTGAACTACGTCAATCATTAGACCCAATTTCTTTATTTTACACATGAGGAAACAGAGACCAAAAATTGTTAAGTGATTTGCCCAGTAAATTGTGGAAGTTGGGATATGAACCCGGGAGGGAGAGAAATAGAGACACAGACAAAAGGAGAAGGGAGGGAGAGAATGAGAATTTTGGAATTATAATAGGAACATGATCAACTTACTCCCCTTTCCTCAATGACTGAGTCCAAAGAATAAATTTTCATTGGAAGAAGCTCCAAGGACCACATTTTGCTAGGGGATTGATGCCTGGACATAAGGGGATCACACTGGGAGGCATGGACTCTTATTGCAAAGTAAGAGGCTACTCATAAAAAGGAGAGCCATATGAAATTAATTAATCCATCAAGAAACATTTAATACGTGTTCCCATTGTGGTGGGCATTAAGCCAAGCACTCAGGCTGCAAAGAAAGAGAAAAACAGTCTCGGC
>JAQQSU010010673.1:0-12371 GCA_028627135.1 Pseudochirops cupreus | reverse complement strand
TCTTTTGGAGTTGTCTTATAACTGCATTGCTGAGAAGAGTCCAGTCTATCAAAGTTGGTCATCACACATATGTTGTGTCTGTGATTGTGTACAAATTTTTCCTGGTTCTGCTCTTCTCGCTCAGCATCAGTTTATATACGTCTCTCCAGGTTATTATGAAGTCCATCTGCTCTTCATTTCTTATAGCACAGTAGTATTCCATTACATTCATATACCACAACTTGTTCAGCCATTCCCCAATTGATGGGCATCCCCTTGTTTTCCAATTCTTTGCCACCACAAAAAGAGCTGCCATACATATTTTTGTACATACAGGTCTTCCTCCCACTTCTATGATCTCTTTGGGATACAGCCCTAGAAGTGATATTGCTGTGTCAAAGGGTATGCACTCATTTATAGACTTTTGGGCATAGTTCCAAATTGCTCTCCAGAATGGCTGGATCAGTTCACAGCTCCACCAACAATTTTTTCATATCCTCTCCAGCATTTAACATTTTCCTGTTTTGTCATTTTAGCCAATCTGGCTGGTGAGATGTGGTACCTCAGAGTTGTTGTGATTTGCATTTCTTGAATCACTAGTGATCTTTAATTTAATCTTCTGAAAACTCTGGCTCTCTCTTTCAAAACTTTATTATACAAAACTAGAATGACTGGCTGTTTTATTCAGAAATGAAGATCATGGAGTTGATCAGACTCAGAGGGCATTTATGATAATCCTTACTGTACAACTATAGATTCAACATTTTTAAAAAAACAACTATAATTTGATTTTAAAATATATTCATACCCTGCCCAATATGACATTATGGTATAAAGGCAAGAATAATGAATTTAGGTTGGAAGATGTATCTTTGAAGTCTAGAGCTCTTCCATTGGCTTGTTGTGAAATCTTGGGCAATCTACTTAACCTCTTATGTAACCTCCCTGTAACTCAGTTTCCTCATGTGTAAAATGGGGATAATTATACTTGCCTACTTAACCCACATCTATGTAAAGGCTACCCTGAACTCACCCATTTTCATCTGATCTTAGAAGCTAAGCAGAAATAGACCTGGTCAGTACTTGGATAAGATACTGTATGGGAGTACCAAACACTGTAGACTTAAAAAGAAACTGTGGCACAGTAGGGAGAAAACTAGCCTCAGAATTAGGGGGGAAAAAAAACCTGTGTTCAAACTCTACCTCTCATGCCTGGGAACTACTAAAACTATCTAAAACTCTAAATAGCATAGAAGATACAGAGGGAGTTTCCTCACTGAAAGTCTCTTTTACCAGTGAAATCACAAGTTCAGTAAAAATAAAAATAATAATCTTACACTACAGCCAGGTTGTGAGAATGAAATGAAATTATGTCTGTAGAGCAATTTGTAACCCTAAAGTACTTTTTTGTTGTTGTTCAGTTGTTTCAGCCCTATCCAACTCTTTGCGACTCCATTTGGAGATTTGGATTGGTTTTTTTAAAGATACTGGAATGGTTTGCCATTTTCGTCTCCAGATTATTTTACAGATGAGGAAACTGAGTCAAACATGGTTAAGTGATTTGTTCAGGGTCACAGTTAGTAAGTGTCTGACTCAGGATTTGAATTCAGGAAACTGAGTCTTCCTGAGTCCAGGCCTGATGCTCTATTCATTGAGCCATCGCTAACTGTCCCAAAGTACTACATAAACATAAGCTATTTTTATTACTATTATGCTAATGTATCTAACAAAACATTGTTTTATAAAATAAAAACGCATGATGTTTGGTGAAAATCACAATATTCTTGTATCTCTCTGCAAACAGATATAAAATTATTTACCCTTATGAACATAAATTTATATTATCCCTACAACAGTCCTAGAATTAAACTTGAATTTATGTATTTGAATCCATATAGATAGGCTGGGTGCAAGAAATGGAACTTTTCTACAATCTACTCCTTCTGATCCCACATAACAGTATTAGAACCAGGTAGACAAATCATGGGCACATCAGGATCTGCTCCCTTTTCTTATTATGAACCATCTGTTCAGTTGCTTTTCAGACCCTGAAACTACCACAAAAGATTTTGCTAGCTACATTGCTGACATTGTTGGAAAAATAACTGGATTAAGAGAATGTGAAAGATTTTTACCCCTCAGACAAATTCAAGACCAATGAAACCTCACTAATCAAAGACGATTTTGTTTGAAAGAGATAATAAAAATTCTTAATTCAATTAACAAATGTACAAATACAGTACAAATTCAGAGATACTAAGTAAATGGACTAACAAGGAAAATTCCTAGCTCAGTAAAATTATAGAAATTTATAAAATATCATTGCCATGTAAAGAAAATAGAATTATTTTAAAATATAAGGGAGAAAACTATTTCTGAGAGCAAGATAGTAATAGATTACTTCTATTGGCCTGAGATGGACTTTCCTTGACACAAGGCCATGTAAACTTCTTCATTCCTGGCAGAAAGAAATAAAAATGAAATGATTGACAGTCTTCTATCCAAGAAAAGTACCTTTTATCCAGCACTATCCAGCACTTAGCACAGTGCCTAGCACATAAGAAATGCTTAGTAAATGCTGACTCTTAGTAAAAACTGACTTTCCATAGGAAAGTTGATATGATATGCTCCCTGCTATTCCATCCTCAAGAGAGATGATTAGCAAGACCAAGAAGTAGGGTCTTCTCTTCTGACTACCAGGGAGAAAAGAGGATGGGAGTAGAACCAAAAAGCTGCTGCTCTCATATCTTATTGGGAGGTAACAGAGTAAGGCACAGAGAAAGATCATGGATCATGTCATGAATAACCATCTAGAACTTATGGCCAAATCAAGCAACATGCTAAAAATCCAGGTCTTGCTTCTCAACTCTTCGCCCAAGGTTGAAACAATATTTTTTTCATCTCCATTCTAAGGTATGCCAGTTCTGAAGGTAAGTGATAATGGTTTCAATTTCCAAGGAAGAAATCATTTTGTCTCCTTTTCTCAACTCCCTCAAATACTACCCATGTTTAGGACCTCATTATTATTTCTATTCTCAACTATTGCAATGACCTCCTAATTCCTCCTTGCTTTCATTCCTACCCATCTCTATTCTGTCCTCCAAACAGCTGCTGAATTGTCCTTTTAAAAACAACCTGACATTGCCATTTTTCTACACGAAAATCTTCAATAGCTACCTAGTGCCTAACATATGAAGCATTCTACAATCTGGGTCCAACTACCTTTCCAGTCTGATTTCATCTTGCTCTTTCTAAATATTCTCTCTGTTCTAGTCAAAAGGACTTATTTGCTATTCCTTGTAAATTCTTTCTCCTGTGTCTGTATTTTTGCACAGGTGGTCCCTGATGCCTAGATTGTACTTCTTTATGCTTTCTTTAAGCCTCAATTAAGATGTTATTTCCTATATGAGATCTCTAATGATTTAATTCACAAGCTGTTATTTCTCTCTACATCCTTTATAGTTTTATGCATACTTTACTTATCTGTGCACGATAGATAGATAGATAGATAGATAGATAGATAGATAGATAGCTGGATAGATAGATATAATTATAAATATCCCCTACTTTCCTAGCCCCAGAAAAATGTAAGCTCATTAAGGACAGAAACAATTGGTGTTTTGTTTTGTTTTGTTTTGTTTTGGGTGGGGAGTGCCTTTGCATTCCTGGAGCCTAGCATAGTCATCTTTGACAAGGTTCATCACATTGAATTGAATTGAACTAGGATGATGAGAGGATGTTTCATGAAAGAAGTGGCATCTGAGTTGAGCTTTGAAAATAGGAGAGATAATAAGGGTAGATGAAGGGAGAATGCATCCCAGGAATGACAAATTGTTTGTGAGGGTGTACAGAGATGGTTCATAGAGGATCATGTTTGATGACTGGCTAGTACTCCAGTCTGACTGTAAGTTCATGAAAGGGAAGACTATGAAAAAAGGCTATAAAGGTAGATGAGAATTAGACTTCAAAAATATTCCTTTCTCTCTTCCTCCACATTGTAACCACATCTCTTACTTTAGAGGAAGCATTGTGCCCAAGAGAAAGGAAGTCCTGAGAGTTCCATTGAAGAGTTGAGGTTAGCTCCTGAGAGGAACAGGCCTACCCAACAAATACACTTAGTCCAAGGGGAACAGAATGAGGACACCATGAAGTGAAAAAAGACATTATGGAAGAGGAAAGGAATAAAACATTTATTAAGCACCTATTGTGTACCAGGAACTATGCTAAGGGCTTTACAAATATTTATTTACAAAATTTTATTTGCTCATTGGGGCCCTTTGATGCTGAAGGTGTGAGTTTCTTTGGCAGTGCATTTCATGTGTATATGCCTCTCTACCACTTCACTTTATGTGTATGCCCACTTTTCCTGCTTGTATTGTGCATATTCATGGGAGATAACACCCCAGGTTTATAAAGAAAATGGTTTTATAGTCACTGTTCTTACTATTCTTTTTTTTTTTCTTTTTGTAGGGCAGTTGGGGTTAAGCAACTTGCCCAAGGTCACACAGCTAGTAAGTGTTAAATGTCTGAGGCCAGATTTGAACTCAGGTCCTCCTGACTCCAGGGCCAGTGCTCTATTCACTGTGCCACCTAGCCACCCCCTTACTATTCTTTTTCAATAAAACCCTTTGCTTTGAGATAACTGTGTCAACTAGCCAACCATTAAAGATAAACATTCTAGTAGTGGCTTCTATAGTTTTAAAAGTGCCTAACTATGAAGTAAGTAGGTAGTTCCATGAGTGGCATAAAGATTCCCTAAATCAAGAAAATTATTATTGTGGCATGCTTTTCATATATACCATTGTATTTTGCACCCTATTTTGAGTAATGTTCAGAGTAATGAGCAATTTTTAGAAGAGTTTTTTTTTCTGGAAATGGGGAAGGAGTTAGAAATAAGAGTCAGAATGACAAAGTTTGTACTTGTAGTTCTAAAATTTTATAACAGTAATAGCCAATAATAGAAATGGAGATGATTAGGCTGACAGGGGAGTGGGGATGTAAGGGGAAGTTATAAGAGAATCAGTTCTAGAAACACTTGGCTATATCTACCAGCAAATTATTTTATAATTTGCAAGTAATTTAATAATCACAGTTAAATTTCATGAACAAGTCACTTCTAGTCATGCTCTTGTTAGCCATTATTATGCCATAAGACTTTGATTATTTAGTCAGTATAGCATAATTGAAAAGACACCAGACAGATTCATAAGACTGATTTTGCCACTTATTAGCCACTTAACCAGTATAATTCCAAGAAAAGTACTTTGTAAACCGCAAATTGCTATATAACTGTTATCTATTAACTACAAGAGAAGAATAAGCTACTCCTTCAAAAAGAGGCAATACCTTTTTTAAACAAATCCTAAGGAAATTGCCATTTAAATTCAATCTGCATATCAAATCACTAGTGTTTAAATATTATATTTATTCAGACCAAATGCAGGTATGTGTTTATATTCAGGGGGCGGGGGGTAAGGATAGTGGGGAGGAGTGTACATAGTTCTACCAGGAACTAGTAGGGAAAAAATACTTGGTGATTGGTAGGTATTATTTTCTGCTAATAGTTATTTATATCCTAGAATTATCAGAAATAACAGACAAATTAATAATTAAATAAAATAGCTTTTATTACAAAAAGAACAAAGCTAAATAAATAGAAGCCATCTGCAATTTGTCAAACATCAAATTCACATAGCTATTTTTTATTTAACTTAACAGTTATTACACTAATAAGTAATAACTTGGCATCTCAAAAGGATGCTACTTCCATTTCTAGCCTCTAAATCTGACCAATACTGACTGTCTGCTCCCAGGGACATCCTAGAGATTCAGAATGTGTAGTGTGTTTTTAAAATAAGGAAGGAAAAAAATTAATAGGAAACTGGAAAAAACATGGGGGCAAGTGGGAAATACAATGATTTCTTTTTGCAGCATTCTGACTTGGCAACAAATAACCATTACTGCTCCCCCACCTACATTGGCATCCTTTTACAAAACGCTGGAATTGGAGCCATTTATGTATAATTGTTTTCTTGTAAATAAGTTTCTTAGTTTATAAAGTAGATAGCCATCTTTCTGGGAGTAGTTTAAAGGAAGTCTTGTCTAGAAATTCATCAAATGGACAAGATGGCATCTTCAGATTACCTTGTTCCCTATTTGTTCTATCAATTTAATTCTCTTCCTTCAATCCCAGTAGTGTCAGAAATTTCCATATGTGGTTAGCTATTGTGATTCATAGCCTTTGTGCTTCCCAGTGCCTGAAGCTGCATGAACTTCAAGGAGTGATGAACTTCAGCCCCCACACCATGGGCTATCCAATTTCAGTTTCACCAACATTTATCAAACATATTTGTGTAAGGTGCTGAAGGATGCTAGAAAAAATATTCAATAGCATGGAGGAACAATATCCTTCCTCTTTCCTTTCTTCTTTGAGTGACTAGAAAAGATAGATGGACAAAAGGATAGATAGAGACAGTGACACATGTGATAATGATCATCTTGTATCTAAGAGAGTTGCAAACCAAATTCTATGTGACATCCAAAAAGAAATATGTACTACTAAGCAGAATGGAGATTTGGGTGGGGAACTGAGTTTAGGAAAGGTTGTATAGAAAAGAGAGCACTTGAGCTGAGCTTTGCCATCTTGCATAAGGAAGTTCCCTCAGATAAACTGCCACCTACTGCTTCTCTATGTGTTTCTCCTCAGTCTGTGCTCCCTTAGTCCCAATTTTAGGCCACTGCTTCAGTCCGAATTGCCATCACCCACTTCACCCATTAGGCTTAGTTTTCTTAATCAACTTGGACTGAGCAACCATAATCTCTGATTCATTCTCTCTTGGATCATGGCTTAGACAGCACCCTTTTCCTCCATGAGTGTTCTTCCTGCAGACCCTAATGATTGTCCTTAACAATGAACATCTATTGATTCAAGTAGAGTGGAAGGATTATTAGATTTGGAATCAGAGAGCCTGTGTCCAGATTTTAGTTCTACTACTTACAACCTGTGTGACCTTAAGCAAGTAACTTCTTTCTGGGCCTTAGTTTACCCACCTGTAAAATGAATGGGTTGGACTAGATATCTTCTAAGTTTCCCTCCATCTCTGAATCTATGATCCCATGATCTTCTGATCCATTGTCCCCATGGAGAGAAGAATGTCAAATAGATGTAGGAGCTTCCACCTTGATTTCAAAGATGCCTTTCCCTGACCACCCATTCCTCATTTGTCTTGTCTCCTGTTAGAATGTAAGCTTCTTGAGGACAGAGACTATATTGATTTTGTAATTTGTATTCCCGGTGTTTGGCAGATAGTAAATCTTTAACAAATTTTTTTTTCATTCATTCATTCATTTCCCATCTTTCCTCCCCTACTATAAAGGAAGTTGACAGAGGTGGCCACAGAAAATTAAGATGCACCTCCAGACCTGGAGCCTTACCTCACTCTAGGAAAGGATTTGAGGAGGAATATAATAAATACTACTATTTAAATCACATTAGAGAAACTAGTTACAAATCAGAAAATGTTAAATCACTCCAAAACAGGTCAAATGAGGACCAAGTTTGTCAATACGAATGATTAAGCTTGATCTTGGAGGACAGGATGAACTTTGTATGAAGATTGTCCCACAGGATTATGGTGAGAAATTGGGGGAAAAGTAGGGATTTAATCACCATAATGCAGGCACCTAGGGATAGAGAGACAACAATAGAATGATTCTGAGGTTGGCATATATGTATGCTTCCAGGTACCAAGCAGGGAGTATGAAACTAGTACAAAAATTTCAAAAAAAAAAAACTACCAAGAAGTCAAATTCTTTCCATATACCAAGACAAATGACTTACTTTTTTTTAAATCTGTCTTCTATTTGTCATTTTATGATGTGTAAAACAAAGGATTTGGAAGCCCTTCCAGTCTGAAATCTATGATTCTACAGTCTTATAAGTCATAAAATCAAAAATAGAAAGCTAGTTCTCAGTCTAGGTATGTTTTAGCTATAATTTATCACAAGTATTTTCAAGACAAAAATACGTGTACAATCCTACTGATAAGGGTTTCTTCTGAAGCTCAGGATCTTCTTGGATAGTTATTGAGGTCCCTGAGAAGAAGATACAGCTCTTGGGAATAGACTGTCATTTGCTTCTCTTTCTGGGGCAGGAATTGACTTTTCAGGACAAAGGACAGCAACTTCGATGTCCATTCATTCAATGAGAATCACCTCATTGACAATGTCCTTGGTACAGTCTTTGAATCACACTGCTTTCTGCTGGAGGGGGAACTAGAAAAATGGAAGTGCCTGGGCAACTCATTAACTCCTTAATCATAGTTGAGGGGGAATCTGGTGTTGATGAGGGGAAAACCACTATGAAAACCAACAGAATGGAAACAATGAGGGCAGCATGGAGCAGAGTGGAATAGGTAAAAATAGAGAATAAAGAGAAGCAGTTTCTATGTCCTAGAAAAGAATTCCCAGATAATATCATGTGGATCAAGTCCCCAAAGCACATGGCTCTGATCAGATCTAAGGCCTGCCAAATGTACAGCTGATACTCCAAGAGAGTATTGGTCAGATTTAGAGGTTATTCATTATAGCCCAAAGTAAATTGTTCTATCTATATTGAGGATAAGCAGGAGAATGACAAAATCCATGATGCACTGGTTTTAGAGTTAGAGAAGCTGGGTTTGAATACAATTCTCCTTATTTTGTGTGACCACACATAAGTCACTTAGCTTCAACGGGTCTCAGTTTCCTTCTCTGTAAAGAGACTAGAATGATCTCAGAATTCCCAACTACCTTGAAATTTATGATCCTATTACTTGAAGCATGAAGGTTTCTCAGCTAATTGAGGACCTTAGGGTGAAAGATTATTTAAAGTTTCCTTAGTTTCATGAAATGCTCACATTCTTGCAAAGTCACACATTTTTATAAATAAGGTCCTATTTTTCTGTTACCTTTTCACCTCATCTTTGGGCTGCTGTCACAGGAATTTTTGCTATTCAGTTGATACCCTGAAATATTTAATATTTCCCTGTCCATCCCAATTCCCACCCCGACCTTCACAAAGCAGCATGATGCATTGACTGAGAGTCAGCCTCAGAGCCAGGAAGACCCAGATTCAAGTTCTGCTTCTGGTATAGTTTAGCTAGATGACCTTTCAAGTTCTGTTTCTGATGCAGGCCAGCTAAATGACCCTAATTTCTTGGGAAGTCAATGTTCTAAGAGAGGAATTCTTATCCTTTTGTGTCATGAGACCCTTTGGCAATCTATTGAAACCTATGGACTCCCTCTCAAAATATTTTTTAAATTCAAAATTGAAGGAAATGCCATTAGATGATAAAAATGCAACTTTTCTACCCACGTTCAAAGACCCTTCCCTAAAACCTATCCACAGATTGCCAAATGATCTATGGGCCCCAAGTTAAGAAGCCCTGCTCTAAGGCTATAAGTTGCAGACAAGGTACCAACCTGCATTTGTAGAGGAAGGATTCCCATACCAATGAAAACACAAGTGCATTTCTCTATCCCTACCCGCTCTCTCCATTTCTGTCCTTCATTAAAGTAAAGCATCATCATTTTAGAACTAAAAAGTATCCAAGAGATAGTTGTCTGTGAAGAAACTGCTCACTTTTACCACATGTGTTCTCAGAAGTGAAGACAGAATATGTTATTAGATATATGATAAGCAGAGTGATGTCTACAACTAGGTTTCATCATTGTTTCATAGTATTTGGGATCTGACTAGCTCCAAATGCTTTTCCATCTCTGACTACTGGTATATGAAGACTACCTGGGTCTCTTCTACCAGAGGACTGCATCTTTCCTTTTTTACATAGCCAGATTAGACAAGATTCTCTGGGCCATTCTCAGTAGCATGAGAGCCCAGGGAGACACAGAACTCACAAAAAATGAAAAAAGTAAAAATTCCCCTTACTGAAAGTAGAGGAATCCTCTTGGACACATGACTGAGTAAATCCTATGCCTGCCAAGTATATAGCACCTGTGCTATAAATGCCTTGCCCCAGGACACCAAAATAAGGGGCCTCAATCAAATAGGTAACCAACAGAGAACTAACTCTTCTGCTACCTTCTATCTCCTGTCAGGTAATTAAACAATTATTAACCAATTAAGCACAGTGGAAAAATGTTGAGTGATGAAGCTGCCATAGCCACTAGAAGGGAATTTGTTTCTCTTCTTAGTCCTGTCAATACTACTTGCTGCCAGCTTACATGGTAGGCATATTTTGACTTTATGCACAAACTATTTAACTATTCATTGTATGAGAGAATCTCAGTCTATAGAATATAAAAGGATAGCTTAAAATGTTTTTCTTTCATCTGATTCTCATTCCATGGAAGTATTTTGCTTAATGCAATCCATTCCCCAACCCCCCACCCCAGCCCAACTGTGCTCCCTACAGTTAAGAAAATTGAAACCTGGAAAAGCCAAGCAACCTACCCAACCAAGACCAAAAAGTAGCATGCCAGAATCAGACCTTCTGGGGAGAGACAGGGTGTCAAGTCAGGTGAGAAAAGTACTTTTGTGCTTTCAGCATACATGCCTGCCTACAGCCCTTTGGGAATTTATGTAATCCCTTAAATGAACATATGGGCATCTCAACAGAGGCCATAAACATAAGTCATGTACAGAGACAGTATTCTCAGCCATCCCAAGGTTATGAAAGTTTCTGTGCTGATCCTTCACATAATCTGTTCCCCTTGCCGTACCCATCCAGAGCAAGAGAAAAATCATATCCTATTTCATCATTAAACTTAGAAGCATATTCTTTTTTAAGGTAAATTACAATTTTATGTCCTTTTTTTTGGTTTTTGGAGAGAGGAAGGCAGGGCAGTTGGGGTTAAGTGACTTGCCCAAGGTCACACAGCTAGCAAGTGATACTTGTCTGAGGCCAGATTTGAATTCAGGTCCTCCTGACTCCAGAGCCAGTGTTGTAAATTACAATTTTAAAGCTGGAAAGGACTTTGAAAAGATTCCTCTGTCCAAAAATCTCTCTCATAGTCTGTCACTGAAGTCTATAATCCCCCCTTGGAGATTAATCCCTTTGGACAGGGCTAGACCTAGCCAAAATTATGAAGTAAGCAAAGCCTGTGTTTGACACACTTTCAGCTTCCTTTATAAGACCCATATCAGATTGTGCACCATCCAAAAGACACCTGTTTTATGGCCTATTCTCCTAGGGCATGGATAGGGAACCTGTGGCCTCAAGGTCACATGTGGCCCTCTAGGCCCTCAAGTGACCACATCTCAGAACAAAGTTTGGATTCAAAGAGCCACGCTTGAGAACCTAGGGCACCTTGAGGCCTCAAGGGAACAGGTTCCCTTACTGTGGGGCCTTATTGTCAATTATCAGTCAATGAATGTTCCCTGAATCTTTTGCTGATATTATTATTATTAAATAAATTATTATCATACCATGGAACTTTTGCCTTTTAATAGGAGATTGTAACATCTGTCCTTCCACCAATAACCAAGGTTGATAAAAATGATCTGCCTAGCTAGGTGAGGGCCCCTTTCCTCCTTCACCATTCATATTTATCTCTCCCAAAATTGCATACAGTCCAGATTGAAGAGGATGATCTTCTCAGTAGAAGAGTATTTCTCAAAAGAATTTGAATAGCTGCGCTCACCAGTGACTTTTCAAAACTCTGGACCTAAAGGAGTGAATCTCCAACAGTAGAAATTCAGACACAGTAACAAATAGAAGGTGAGATATTTTTGGAATTGAAGGTCTTGTCAAGGTCCATCACTTATAATTTAATATTTTAGTAAATCTGTGACCTCTTCAATATAGATACCTCTATGCATCCCAACCCAGTCATGCCTTCTCATCCCATGAAATTCTTGCTCATATCCTCCCATAGACTTGCCAAAAAAGGATCTTCTCATCTTTCTGGAGAACTACCTAGGTCTTCTAACATTCTGTGGTTCTCATGACTAATGTGGGAATTAGTTTTACTTGACTCTACTATATTTATTAGAAGGCTTTTGTTTTTCTTTTTTGACAATGAGGGAAAGTGAAAGAGATGGAGGAGTAGGGGTAGGATCAATCCCCAACGCTTGCTAAAACAAAAATAAGGGACTTTTCTTCCACAAATGAGCGGGACAACTTTGAACATTATATTATGGATTTATTATGTTTTTAAAGAAAAGCAAGTTCTATATAATCTTTGCAGTTTGATATATAATCCTTCCTTGCTCTACTGTATATGTGTGTATGTCTATATATGTATAGTATAAATTGTGTATATATAGTATAAAATATATAGTGTATATATATGCTAGACAAACATAATAGATTTCATTTATATTATATGCATATGGAAATGTTTATTTTATTTGGTATTAAGTATTAGATTTCTTTTAATTTAATATTCTG
>JAQQSU010010672.1:0-12371 GCA_028627135.1 Pseudochirops cupreus | reverse complement strand
GATGAAATTGAGGTTTGCTGGACACCAAGGGGTGGAGAGTTTGTGTAATTTTCTAATGATAGTATTTAGTGACTGATTGAATTGATGTATGACTGCCCCACGAGTGGAAGATTGATTATTATATTATGAATTGATTGAATGATTAAGTTAATAATTTGCCCCATGAGTGGAAGATTGATTATTGTTTGTGAATTGATTGAATGCTTTGTTCTAAATATTGTGGCCACTGTAGTGAAAACTGCATTGCCATTCTAATGTTAAGCTGTTACGAACACTATATTGTGATTTTCTGTGGTAAGATGTGATGTTGTGAATATTATATTGTGATTTGTAATGAATGTTTGCCTTGATTTGTAATGGAATAAACAGGGTGTTCACTATACTGTGTAATCTGAATCTTGAAAGCTGTTCACAGTAGCATTCTTTTGGGAATCTGCTGGTGTATGGCGTTACAGATGCATGGTATTCGAAGAGGTGGAAATAAGACATGAGAGGCAGCTAGAGGAAAGACACAGATATGAGATGGAGTGATGTTTGAGGACCAACAAGAAGGCCAGCTTGGCTGAACCATGAGTACAAGAAGGAAAGCAATATATAACTAGGTAGAAAAGGTTAATTGGTTGTAGAGGTCTTTAAATGCCAAACTAAATTTCCTATCTAGAAATAAGAGGGATATGAGATATCTTTCTGCCCTTTTTGCAGAGGTGAGAGACCCTGGGTATGGAAAACTACCTACCATCTTAGATGTTTTTGATGGATTCGTTAGTTTTGCTGACCTATATTTTTTCCTCATTTTTATTCTTTGTTATAAGAGATGGTTCCCTTATAATTGGAGAAACTGGAAGGGCTATATTAGAAAATACAGGTGATATAGCAGCAGAAGCAGCGAGGTGGCGCAGTGGGTAGAGCATTGGGCTTAGAACAGGGAGGCTTATCTTCATGAGTTCAAATCGGCCTTAACAGCACTTACTAGCTATGTGATTCTGGGCAAGTCATTTAACCCTGTTTGCCCAAGTGCCTCATCTGTAAAATGAGCTGGAAAATAAGATGGCAAACCACTCCAGCATCTTTGCCAAGAAAACCTCAAAATGGCATCACAGAGACTCAAACATGACTGAATGACAATACAAAAGATGTCCAGAAATCTTTTTAAAGATAGAAATGCTGCCTTACTGTACTGTGGTGCAATAGACATAGCTATACCTGATTTGGCAGATATCGGGCTAGTATTGATTTTACCCTTATACACAGAATTACAGGATATAAACCTAGGAGAAGCCTTTGGCATCATCAATAGTCCCACTCCCTAATGCCTAGAAAGGGTATAGCTTGCTGCAGGCCTCTGCCCTCTAGTGGTAGAGCATTGAATTTCAGTATACATTGGAATATAGGACTCTTTCCACTACACCCTAGTGTCTCTCCAGAGATAGGTGCTTAATATTTATTCCATGTCTTCATTTTTCATATCTTTTTTCTGAAAGTCTCACAGGGACCTGGATTATTACATTTCTGAGAGGGCACAAGGACAAGGTGCTTTAAAATATAATCGACACCAGTTAGCAACATTAACTCTGTGATTTACGTTGATAGAAACCTTTTTTTAGAATCAAACTTTACTAGAAGTGTACATATTCTCTTATATTTTCAATATCTCTCCAATTTGATAAGCCTTCTCATATATGGAGTTCTAAACTATTCAAATGAAATTAAGAGGGTAAATGTGCTGATTTAAACTGCATTATTTTTTAATTATGTCATATATAAAGAGAATTCATAATATAGTTACCATGTATCCCAAAATACTGAGAAATATAATCTGCTCATTGATTCATAAAAAGTTCTCTGGAGAGAATAATAAGCCTGAATAAACCATAATTTCTTAAATTCTCTTTTACATTTAGATTATCTTATTTACTTGAAAAATGTCTACTATCATAATCATCAGAAATCACCTAACTGAATCTATAACATTTGATGGAAGATTGCCCAATCTGTACTTTTTTAAAAGTAGTTTGCTCAGTAAATATGTACAGTTATCACACACCAAATCTGAATGTAACACCACATTCTGTTGGTAATGTAATAAATTCTGAATTAAGAAAGAATGCTAGATCATTCCCCAATAGATAAGTGGTCAATGTATGTGGTCAAATAGTTCTCCAGAAAATTGAAAACCCTTAGCAATTTCATGAAAGAATGCTTCAGATCATTAATAAAGAAAAAACAAATTCAGCCAACTCTGAGCTTTTTTGTCACCATTTAAAAGTTGACAGAGATGAACAAATGTGAAAATAGTCCATGTTGGAAGGGTTATGGAGTATGGGAACACTAATAGATTGTTGATGGAAGTGTGAATTGGTCCAGCCTTTCTGGGAAGCAATTTGAATTTATGCAAAGAAAAGTGATTAAAATTTATATACTCATGGCTAAATGAATTATGGACCATGAATCTAATGAAATATTACATTGCTCTAAGAAAGTATATATGTGATGAGTTCACAGAATAATGGGAAGACATGTGAACTGATACAAAGTGAAACCAGGAAACCAATATACCCAATGACTAAAACAACTTATACAGATATAACAGGACAAAAACTGAATGCAAATGAACTCATAATAACATTGGCCTCAAAAAGAGATATAAGAAGATTTCTCTCTATTCTCATTGCACAGATGGGATACTATAGGTTTAGAACACAGAACTTAATATCAAACTTATTTTAAATGTGTTGGTTAGTTTTGCAGAACTGAGTTTTTCTCCCTCTTTTAAAAAATTCTTTGTTATAAGGGAAACTTCTCCAAGAAGGAAGGAGAATACATTGGGAAATATATGTGATATAAAAAAAATCAATAACATTTTATTTAAAAAATTGAGGCTGAGGGTCTAGATTTTAAATCTGCTTCTACCATTTGCTTCTTATGTGAATCTTGGTGCCTCAATTTCTTCCTCTGCAAAATAAGAGGGTTGTACTAATTCAATACTATCCCGTGGCTCTAAATATTTGATCCTAATATATCCCTCCCACCTCCTCCACCAAATTATCTCTCCAATTGTTTCTCCTCCGTTGAAATCTTCAGTTTCTTCTTATCTACTAACTGGTTCCTTCTCTACTACTTACAAACACTTCTAGTCTCACCTATCCTTAAAAAACTTTGACTAGATCCTGCCATTCCTGATTATCATCTTCAGTCTCTTCTTCCTTTCTTAGCAAACCTCACTGAGAAAGCCATCGATATTCAGTGCCTCGTCACCAAACCTCTTATTCTCTTCTGTACAAAGTTCTTCCTCATGACAACCCAGCATTGTAATTAGTACACTTATCATTATCTATCTTTTACAAAGAAAGAAACTGAGTGCCATAATGTTAAAATGAGTTTTCCAAGGTCACATGGCAAATAAGTGACAGAATCTTCTGAATCCTAGACCAGTACATCTTCTACTACCCCATTTAATTCCTTTTTAGTCTTCTGGGAAATGTGATGAATTATAGTTGCATACCATTACACATTGTTGTTTGGTTGTGCAATCATGTCCAACTCTGTGGCCCTATTAGAAGTTTTCTTGGGAGAAATACTAGCATGACTTGCCATTTCCTTCTCCAACTCATTTTACAGGAAACTGTAAAGGAAACTGAGGCAAACAGGGTTAAGTGGTTTGCCCAGGGTCACACAGCTAGTAAGTCTCTGAGGCTTGATTTGAACTCAGGAAGCAGAGACTTCCTGACTCCAGGCCTGGCACTCTATCTATTGCCTCCCTGGCTTCTCTTGCCAGATGACTGGAAGCTGAAACCCGGAGAGATTCAGCTCATCACACAAATAGCATCAGGTCAGGATTTTAACGCTTCTCCTCTGATTCTAAGTCAGTAGTTCTCAACCTGTGGGTTGCGACCCCTTTGGAGGTCGAACAACTCTTTCACAGGGGTCACAGGGGTCGCCTAAGACCATTGGAAAACACACATTTCTGATGGTCTTAGGAACTGAGACACTGCTCCTCTATCCGTCTCCAGGCGGGTCCGCCCACATGCAGATACTCGCAGCATTAGGAAGGTTGAGAACCACTGTTCTAAGTCCTGCATTCTCTCTAGTACTATGGAGCCACCTTTCCATTTATTTCTTGCTTTTGAATTGATTTTTCCCTTGCGATTAAAGTGGTATTTACTTCTTCAGAAATCATGTTTCATGTGGATTGAATAACTTTACATCTCTTTTTCTTTCAAGGGTTCAACATCCAAACATCCTGGAACTGGTTGCGTATTTTATGGAGAATGAGACGTTCTGCCTTGTTTATCCTTACATGAGGAATGGGTCACTTCACGACAGGTTGCAGTGTGTAGTAAGTCCTCTTCATTATTCGGCCCAGTTTTCTGACCTACAGGATTCCAAGAAGCTGTCGTCATCTTTCTAAGACCTTCTAAAACCCTCTCCAGGTTTACATGAGAGGATGCCAGAGAATGTGTTTCTCTCTGCATGGAAGCAGAACAGCTCTCCAGACATGTGTGTCTTTCTGGACAGTCAGACTAAGTGCCTACTATGTACCAGGCAACATGCTAAGCATAATGGATACAAGAAAGGCAAAAACATGGTTCCTCACCTCAGGGAGCTGAGGGGGGAGATAACTGTGCCTATAAGAACATGGGACAAGTAACTACATGCAAATAAGAAACATGTGCCAGACCTAAGTGTCCTAAGTCAGTTAATTAACAAGCATTTATTGTGTGCCAGGCATTGTGCTAAGTACTGAGGATGCAAGGAACGATAAAAGATAGTCCCTGCCCTAAAGGAGCTCACAGTCTAATGGGGGGGGGGGGGAGAACATGCAAACAACTATGGACAAACAAGATATATGTGGGATAAACTGAGAGAATCAATAGAGGAAGGACACTGGCATTCAGAGAAGTCAAGAGAGACTTCTTTCTTGTAAAAGGTGGGATTTTAGCTGGGATTGGAAGGAATCTAAGGAAAACAAGAGACAGAGATGAAAACGAAGAGAATTCTAAGACAGAATTGTCAAAAAAAAATTAAGTCCTTGTTATGTAGTTATTCTAGACCCCAAATTATTGATATAAATCATAGAGATAAGAGCTAGGTTTGTGACTTCATGGACTGAGGGGATTCCTGGGAGTGGAAACTCTACTAATGTAGGTTGGCAACTTCCCTACAACATTTCATCTTAGTGAGCTGCCTAGAGCCCTGGAAAGGTTCAATTATTTTCCTGGGGTTGCACAGTCAGTACGTCAGAGATGGGATTTGTCTTAGCTTTGAGGCTAGGTCTCTATCTACTCTGCCATACTTACCCTTAACACAGATTATTTTGTCAGTGCTGTCATCATTGTCATCGTCATGGTTGGGTTGTGTCCAGCTCTTCATGACCCTGTGAACCATAGCATACCAGACCTCTCCATGGGATTTTCCTGGCAAAGATACTGGGCAGGACTGCCATTTCCTTCTCTAGTGGATTGCCTTTTGTCAGAACTCTCTCCTATGACCTGTCTGCCTTGAGCAGCACTGTACAGCATAGCTCATAGTTTTCACGCAGGTCCCTCCACTCCATGACAAGATGGTGATCCAAGAGGGGAGATAATTTTTATTCAGTTAAAAAACATTTACCAAGCACCTCCTATATGCATGTCAACATGTCTCTATTATAGAGAAGCAGTTATGGAACAGATGCTGATTTACTGGAAGAGGAAGTTTTGTTGTTGTTGCGTTTTAACCAGATCTTTCCTAGACTCATGGAATGCTAAGTCTGATGAAAAAAAAAATACATGGTTCTATACTAGATGGCATAGCGGACAGTGTAGAGAGAAATAAAACACAGTCCCTGACTTCAAGGAACTTACCATCTAGAAGGGGTGATATGACAAGACTTTCTTTTTTTTTTTTTTGCTTTTATTTTTGGAGGGGGGAGGGTAGGGCAATTGGGGTTAAGTGACTTGCCCAAGGTCACACAACTAGTAAATGTTAAGTGTCTGAGGCCAAATTTGAACTCAGGTCCTCCTCACTCCAGGGCCAGTGCTCTATTCACTGCACCACCTAGCCACCCCATGACTTTCTTTAATATTTCATGGATTTTGTTGACTAACACATCTATATCACAGACTGCGCCTGAGCAGACAGTTTTTCAAAGTTGTTGTGACTCCCTTCTCTGCAATCAACCAGACAGGTCTGGAAATAATATAAACATGCTATCTATTGCCAGACCCATGCTCCTACCCTTCCCAGCTTGGTAGTACACAAAGCTTCTTCCTGGCATAGCGTTTGAGAGGCCATAATGATACATGCCCTAGAAGTCAGTCACTCATCTAGCATTTATTAAACATTACCATGTGTAAGGCCCTATGGTAAGCATTAGGGATACAAAAAAAGGCAAAAAACAGTCTCTGTGCTCAAAGAGCTCAGTCTAATGAGAGAGACAAAAGGCAAACAAAATAGATACAAGAGAAAATGTGGGTCATCTCAATGGGAAGACATGAAGATTGAGGAAGACTGGGAAAAGACTTTAGGCAAGTCTTCAAGGAAGCCAAAGAAATGAGAAGGCAGCTATGAGGAAGAAGAGCATAGGCTTGGAGTCAGGATATGGAGTGTTTGTGGGAGGAAAAGGAAAGAGGCTGGTGTTCCTGGATCACATTGTTTCGAAGGGGAGTAAGGTGTAAGAAGACTGGAAAGGTAGGAAGGGGCCAGGTTATGAAAGACTTTGAAAGTCAAACAGAAGATTTTATATTGGATCCTGGAATTAACAGGAATTGCTGGAGTTTATTGAATAGAGGAGTGGCGCAACCCAACCAGCATTTTAGGGAGAGAATTAAAAATATATTAAGTATAATGTTATATATCACCTTAATATATGATATAATTATTACATAATTATGCAATTTACAATCTCATAATTATATAATTATACTATAATTTATAATATAAAATATAATATTGTATACCATAATATTATGTATTATAGGTGGGTGGCACTAAGACTAGAATCAGGAAGACGTGAGTTCAAATGTGCCTTCAGACATTTAGGAGCTGTGTTAACCCCGACAACAAGACACTTAACCTTTGTTTGCCTCAGTTTCTTCAGCTGTAAAATAGAGATTATAATAGCACCTGCCTCCCAGGATTATTGTGAGGATCAGATGAGATAATCATTGTATAGTACGTAGCCCAGTGACTTGCACGTGGTAGACTCGACATAAATGCTAACTGTTGTTGCTACTAATATAAAAATATTATATAGAGCAGACATAGAGTAGAGAGATTATTTATATATAGGAATAAGCAAAACCTATTCGAAAATAAGTGCTTTGGAGGAATCCAAAGTGCAATGAGATCAAATGAGCGAGAAGTTTATTTCAACTTAAGCTAGAATAAAAGTTCCTTGAGGACAGGAACTATTTCACTTTTGGCCAAATATCCTTTAGTGGCTAGGACAGTGCCTGGCCCATAGTAGGCACTTAATAAATTCTTGTTGAATTGAATTTCTGGATCTTCCTTCTTTAGGACTTCAGCAAAGGAAAGCCAATTGTTCAATTGCTTCAGTTGTATCTGGCTCTTTGTGACTTCATTTGGGGTTTTCTTGGCAAGAAAGTGGTTTGTGATTTCCTTTTTCTGGCTTATTTTAAACATGAGGAAACTGAAGCAAACAGGGTTAAATGACTTGCCCAGAGTCACGTAGATAGTAAATGTTTAAGGCCAGATTTGAACTCAGATCTTCATGACTCCAGGAACAGCGCTCTATCCACTGTACCACCCAGCTGCCCTAAGAACCTTGAGTCCATGTTTCATGTAACATGAGAGTAGAGTGAAGGAGCTAAGGATGTTGGAGTAGAGATGATCAGGGAGCACACATGGTAGCTATCTTCATGTAGCTGAGAGTTTGTCGCATAGAAGATGGATTTGACTTTTTTGATCTGGAACCTATTAGAGTAATAGGTGAATTTTGTGAAGAATTGAAATTAGTTCTTACGTCAGGAAAAGCTTCTTAATAGGGATGTTCAAAAGTGGGCAGCTAGATGGGGCCATAGTGCATAGAATGCCCGACCCAGAGTCAGGAAAACTCATTTTGTTGAGTTCAAATCTGGCCTCAGACAGTTACTAGCCGTGTGACCCTGGGCAAGTCACTTAACCCAGTTTGCCTCAGTTCCTTGTCTGTAAAATGAGCTCAGGAAGGAAAATGGCAAAACACTCCAGTGTCTTTGTCAAGAAGATCCCAAAAGGGGTCACTAAGAATTGGACATCACTGAAACAATCCAACAACAATAATAACAATTTAAAAAAAACAATAAACAATAAATATACTAGATATTGCCCTTAACGCTGAACTTCTACCAAACTCATTACAGTTCTCTTTTTAGGATAACACTTTTCCGCTTTCTTGGCAACTTCGACTTGGTGTGTTGGTAGGAGTAGCCAGAGCCATTCAATATTTGCACAGTGTTGAGCCATGCTCTGTCATCTGTGGCAACATAACAAGGTAAGTTTCACAAACGTCCTTGGTCAGTCCCTTACGGTGTACAGTGATGGCCCCTTACTTTCATTATCAAAGGTAAGTAGATACAATGAGCTATCTAATGAGAGGAACATGGATGGACTGCAATTGGCATCACTGGAGGGATCCCCAGTCCATCAAAATATCAAAGCACTCTTCTTGGCGTAGATGACAAAGACAAAAATAGACTAGTGTGACTTGAATGTTTGGTATAGTGAAAGTGTATATGATCAAGAGTCAGAAGACCTAGGTTCAATTCTATATTTTTCTACTTACTGCCTTTGCAACCACAAGCAAGTGACTTCACCTCTGAGCTTCGGTTTCCCCATCTATAAAATGAGAGCCTTGGACTAGTTGACCTCAAAGGTCCTTTCTAGCTCTTAACCTATGAGATAATCAAAATCTGCTCCAGTCTTTTGTTCTGTACCTTTTCCAAGTTAAAATGCTTCTCTCAAATTCTGTTGCTCAGTCATTTCACTTGTGTCTAACTCTTTGTGACCCCTTTTGGTGTTTTGTTGGCAAAGGTAGTGGAGTGGTTTGCTGTTTTCTTCTCCAGGACGTTTTTCAGATGAGGTACTGAAGGAAACAGGGTTATAGTGACTAGCTAGTAAGTGTCTGAGGCCAGATTTGGACTCAGAAAGATGACTCAGTTCCTGACTCCAGGCCTGGGCCTCTATTTACTGAGCCACCTAACTGTGTAGTTAACATTTATATAGAGCATTTTTGAGGTCTTCAGAGGTACTAAATCTCATGATGTTATCTAAGGAGAATTTTATCACTTTCTTTTAGTATTATTATGAGAACCTTTTCCTATTTATCCTGCTGTATGTGAATTATCTTCTCTGGGATCCCCCAGACTCACCCACATACTCCAAGGTTTGGTCCCCAGAGGACAGCCACTGCCTCAAGTTCTCAGCTTAGTCTTATATGGCTCTGCTGCTTCTACTGTAATTACTATACATCATGAGCCCCTATGGATGTTCTCCTCATTAACAATCAGCCAGGTGATGCAATTTGCTCTTAGCAAATGGTATAATAAATAGTAAATAGTAAAATAGTAAATAGTAAAAATAATGATAATAACTATAAATCTTTCTTCCCATAAACCCAGGACACACACTCCCGCAAATTCACATAGTATCTATGGCAAGGCTGGTAGCCAGGCACACATTTAGGATACATATGTGGCAAAGACAACTTACAATCTTTGGTACTGTCCTCCCTAGAAGTCCTTTCTCTATAAAGTCCTCATGCAGTTATCTTTGCATGTAGCATCTTTGCTGGGTACTTTATTCAGCTGGATTTCCAAACTTTGCTCCTTTCCATGGGTTGACTCCTGGTTACCAGGGACTCTCTTTTGAGCCCATAGCCAGCTCTTTTTTTTTTTTCTTCCTAATTTTGCTGCCAGGGATCAAGTCCCTTAAAGCTGCTACCTCCCTCAAATAACTTTGTTTCTGCAATGGGTATGACAGGAAGGTGTGTCTCTGTTTCCTTTCCAGGTATAGCTCCACTATACTTTGTCTGTCTTCTCTAGAAATCTCGCATTTTCTGACTTTTTCATGAGGCGTCCACTGCTGGTTGAGTAGCCAATTATTGATGAGGTTTTACTGTGGTAACAAGGTGTTAAGGGAGAGCAGAGGAGGGCAGAGGAGAGAAACACCCCTCTATCCCTTTGCTGCCTTCTGATATAAGTGCAAGGGTCTCTTCCACAGCAATTCTTACTTTCTAACCCTTTCCAAAGTTTAGCTATATGAGACCCCCCAAAGCCACGTCCAGTTTTTATTTGTCTAAGGAGATTGCTTCCTTTAATACCATCAGAGAAAAGGGTTCACACTTCATAAAGAGATTACCCAGATGTAGTAGAATTTTTATAGTAGTTTGACACTTTGTTACCATAGTAAAACCTTGTCAATAATGACTGAATTCTGTGGTAGGGGTAGGACAGGCACATCTCTTACCTCCCTAAAACTCTTCTCCCACTTAAACATTTTCTGTCCCTAGAAAATCCACCATCGTGCTTTTTGGCAAGGCTCATGTTTACAGAAAATCCAGAAATTAACGTTCTTCCACAAGAATTCAGGCCTACTATAGCTGGTGGGCCTGGATATCACATTCACTTTCCAAAGTCATGATTACACGCTTTTAACAATCTGACATCATTTTAAAAGTGCTTTGTTAGTTGGACCTGATAGCAGGCCTATGAAATAAATTAGTATTCATTTCTCCTTTTTTTGCTGAGGATTAAGGAAAGGTTAAGCGATTAACCCCAGGGCATCACAGCAAGACAGAAGCAAAGCTGGAATTAAAATTCATAGCCCCCATGTCTGCAGTCTCTTGCTGATCCCACTGAACATGCTGCTCTGAGAATTTTCATATTAAGCTGTACAAACCTCACAGCATCCCTGGCAATTCATTTAGTGAGATATCAAAAGGGGAGACAGAAAGTCCTCCTTCTTTCTTCTCTTGCAGTGTGCATTCAGGTAGATGGTTGATTTGCCAATAGTAAGTCTGTACCAAGTGAATGAATGCTGTCCTGATAGTGGATCTTTTATCAGTCCCACAGTTGGTAACTGGGCCTTTGATGAACAGTTGGGAAGACTGCAGGAAAAGGTTGCTGCTTCTTTCCAGTAATCTCCCCAAGGACTTGCAAAAGTCTTTTGATGTATTTTTGACGTAAGGACTGGAGCTTTTGTTTGCTCTTGCTAGTGATTTAAAAAAAAAAAGGTACCAGAATCCTACTTAGTCCTGGAAGGCATCCGCATGGTGTCTGGTCACGTGGTGGCAGTGGCAAGCCTTTAATTTTCTTTTTTTTTTCTCATTTTGATTTTTTTTAATTCTGAACTTAACAAACACCAAATAAAATGGACATTTTCATGTACATAGTAGAACAGGAAGAGAAATTACAGGGGGTGGCTAGGTGGTATAGTGAATAGAGCACCGGCCCTGGAGTCAGGAGGACCTGAGTTCAAATCCGGCCTCAGGCATGTAACACACACCAAAAAACTAGCCGTGTGACCTTGGGCAAGTCACTTAACCCCAATTACCCTACCTTCTCTCCTCAAAAAATTAAAAAAAAAAGAAATTGCATTACACTTCAGATCCCTGTTATTTACAACTTACTTTTCTTTTTAAATGATAATTAATTCAACAAATATTATCTCATTTGATCCTCATAGCAGCCTTTAAAGGCAGACAGAGATGAAGTGACTTGCCCAGGGTCACAGGCCTAGTAAATTTCTGAAGCACAATTTGAACTCAAGTCTTCCTGAGTCCAGGCCCAGTACTCTGCTGTGACACCTAGCTGCCTCAACTTTTTTAAAAGCTTTCCTATGCATTTTTCTTTTGAGGCAATCAGGGTTAAGTGACTTGCTCAGACAGGGTCACACAACTACTGAGTGTATGAGGCCAGATTGGAACTCAGGTATTCCTGACTTCGGGACTGGTACTCTGTCTACTGTGCCCGCTAGCTGTCCCTTGTCCTACACATTTGTGATTATTTTTTGCTTTCTTTCTGTTTTCTTCTGTGCATTAAAAAAAATGCATCAATGACCCTCTTTTTCCTTTTCTTCATCTTTTTTTCCCTTTTTATTACTCTACCTGTATTCCCCCTTTATCCCCTTTACATCCACTTAACAATTAGAAGAAAGAAAAAGAAAACCCTTGTTACAAATGTGCATCTTCAGCAAAAAGAAGTTTCTACAATAGGCATTTCTCAAAAAAACCCCAAAACCATACAATTTCCTTCCTCCCAAGTACTTTGCACAATACAATTGAACAAATCTACCCAAGTGTGATTGTGACTTAATAGTGCAAATCACTTCCTACTTTTGTAGTTTATCTTTTGTTAACCGAAAGGAAGGTGATTACCTTTGATAAGTTACTACTG